>VSMD01000617.1:0-48781 GCA_008750895.1 Mirza zaza
AGGCTTTGCTCTTTTCTCTTGTTTCTCTGCTCTATTTCTGTGACTGATTTATTTAATTGGAGGGTGTTGTCTTCAATCTCTGAGATTCTTTCTTCTGTTTGGTCTACCCTGTTCTTGAGACCTTCCACTGTATTTTGTAGTTCCCTGACCTGATTCTTCATTTCCAGGAGTTCGGTTAAACTTTTCTTCATTGTGTCTATTTCTTTAGTGAACTTTTTTTCTAGATCCTGTAGGCTTTTTGTGGTTTCTTTGTGCTGGTTATTGAGTTGTTCTTGCAGGTCAGTGAGTGTTCTTATGATCCACATACGAAATTCCTCTTCTGTCATTTTGGTTGCCTGATTTTGGTTGGTGTCCATTTCTAGGGGGCTGGGACTCCTCTTTGGGGGTGTGTTTTCCGATTGGTTCTTCATATTTCTTGAGTTCCTTCACTGATTTCTTCCCATGTTGATCAGTTGTTGTTTCTTTTCTTTAGGTTTTTGTTTGGGTATTCATACGCCTTGTTTAGTTTCTGAGCCGGTAGGTGGTGTCTGTGGTTGAGATTCGACCACTCCCTGTATAATGAGTCAGTAGGTGTCGTGAAAAGGGTGTGCAGGATACTCTCCCTGTCAGTAGGTGGCACTTGCTTGGAGGAACAGGCTACGCTGTTGTTTTTGTGTCCTGTTATCGGCTCTTGTTCCTGAAGAGAGAACTCTAGTGCCTCAGGTGGTGGGTAGGGCCCTGGGACTTCCAGGTGTGTCCTTTTCTCCCCTTCAGTGAGGGCTGGTCTAGGAGAGAGTCTGGGCGGAGCTGAGTTGGGTAAGCCCGCCCTCAGGCACCACCAATGTCTTCAGCAGGGGTCAAAGTTCTGTTCTCTGCTTCCAGGCAAAGCTGACAGGGAGGGGCTGGAATGGCCCCGCTCAGTCAGAGAGTCTGTGTGTGGGGGTGGGGCTGTCTGAGACCTGCAGTCTGGAGCGGGCCTGGCCTCTTTACACCGTCCCCAAGTCCGCGGCTACTCCTGGGCCTCTGTCAGCAGGCCAGACCACAAGCCACCAGGCCTCCCCTGGCTGTGATGCCAGCGGGGAGGTTCCCTGCCGCAGGAACGCCACCTGGGCTGGGCGCGCAGCCTCCCATTTGGGGGAGGGTTGCCCTCTAGGATGCTGATCTGCCCCTGAAGGCACACACACCTCAGCAGGCTGTTCACGTATATCCCTTCTGTTCCCCGGGCAATGCGAGGCCTTGGTGCACGGGATGTGGTCTGCACGTCTGACCTCTGGGTCCCGGAGTTCAAACTTTGTCCCCACCAGGGAGACGCGTGCCTGTCCCAATTCACCCACAGGGAGCCCAAGCTGGGTCTATGTCTCTCAACCTCAGACTCTGCCCGTTCTCCTGGGATCACTGTGCCAGCAGCACCTGGGAGGGCTGGTGGGCAGAGAGCTCACAGTCTGAGTTCCCCTTAGTCAGCTGTAGGGCCCCAAAGGGGAAGGTCCCGTTCCCTGAAGGTGCCTCCGGCTGGTGGCTATATTGTCTCTCTGTCTCTCTGGACAGCCGGCGGTAGGGTCAGGTGGGGGAGGAGGAGGCAATATGGTATCTGCCGTGCAGCTCGGGTCTGTGCACACGGATGTGCCCCGAGGGAGTTGGGAGCCTGATGTCGCGTCCGCTACTGGCTTACCGCTCACTGGCGGCAGTTGTCGCTGGGCTGGTGTCCGCAGGTCCCTCCGCTGGCTGGGGAGCCCAGTCCGGAATGCAGGGGAGGGGAAACGGCAGATCCACCTACCCTTCCTGCTGGTCTCTGGGCTGCTCTGGGGGTCCCAGCCTCCAGTTCTCCTCCGCGACCTCCTCCCATGGAGTCTCCTGTGGTCTCAGGTACTCCTCCTGCCGACCTTCATCCGATGTAGTCTCGTCTTCTTGCTTCTTTCTTCTAATTTCTGCTAGAATCTGTCTTTTCTTCAGATACACTCTGTCTGGCGGTGTTTCTCATCCGCCATCTTCTGGGCAGGGCCTGTGTTGGTTATTGAGTTGTTCTTGCAGGTCGGTGAGTGTTCTTATGATCCAAATACGAAATTCCTCTTCTGTCATTTTGGTTGCCAAGTTTTGGTTGTTGTCTCTTTCTAAGGGGCTGGTGCTCCTCTTTGGGGGTGTGTTTTCCGTTTTTTTCTTCATATTTCTGGAGTTCTTTCGCTGATTTCTTCCCATGTCTCTCAGTTGTTGTTTCTTTCCTTTAGGTTTTTGTTTTGGTATTCACATATCTTGTTTAGCTTCTTAGCCAGTAGGTGGTGTTGCTCACTTGAGGCGGCTGTAGCTGGGCTGGTTTCTGCAGGTCTCTCTACCCGCTGGGGAGCCCGCCAGCAGTCCGAGATGCAGTGGAGGGGAAACAGCCGAATCATCTACCCTTCCTGCTGGTCTCCGGGCTGCTCCGGCAGCATCCCGTCTTCTGCCTCCTTAATTACACAGGTGGAGATAGATGGAAGGAATGGGAACAGTTGCTATCTCAGCTCCACACCCAAGGCGGGGCTAGAAACTTTGGAGCCCAAGGCCCAGCTGGAAGACACCAGAGTGTGTGGGTCGTAAAATCTCTCTGCCTTATAGTTACCAAGGGCAGCCTCCTACAATTCTCGGCCCTGCCCAGGCAAACTCCAGGGACTGGACACCAAGCCCAGGAGATCTGTGCAGGGAGAGACTGTCCTGAAGCCGGCAGGCAGGTAGCCAGACCCACCGATCCCCATCTTCTGTCTCTTTAATTACACAGGTGGAGGTAAGCAGCAGGAATGCGAACAGTTCCTATCTCAGCTCCGCCCCCAAGGCTGGGACAGAGACTTTGGAGCCAAAGGCTCAGCCACAAGCCACCGGAGCGTGGTGAACATAATGTCTCTCTGCCTTATAACCACCAAGGGCAGCCTCCTATGAGGCTCGGCCCTGCCCCGACGGGCTCCAGAGCCTGGACACAGAGCGCAGGAGACCTGTGCAGGGAGATACTGTCCTGAAGCCAGCAGGCAGGTAGCCAGACCCACCGATCCCCGTCTTCTGTCTCTTTAATTACACAGGTGGAGATATGCAGCAGAAATGGGAACAGTTCCTATCTCAGCTCTGCCCTCAAGGCGGGGACAGAGACTTTGGAGCCAAATGCTCAGCCCCAAGCCCCATCTTCTGTCTCTTTAATTCCACGGGTGGAGATATGCAGCAGGAACCAGAACAGTTTCTATCTCGGCTCCACCCCCAAGGTGGGGATACAAACTTTGGATCCAAAGGCCTAGCCCCAAATCCCCAGATGTGGGAGTCGTAAAATATCTCTGCCTTATAACCACTAAAGGCAGTCTCCTATGAGACTCGGCTCTGCCCAGCGGGCTCCGCTCTCTGGACACAGAGCGCGGGAGACCTGTGTAGGGAAAGACTGACCAGAAGCGGACAGTCAGGCAATGGGATCCACCAATCCCTGTCTTCTGTCTCCTTAATTACACAGGTGGAGATAAGCAGCAGGAATGGGAACAGTTCCTATCTCAGCTCCGCCCCCAAGGCTGGGACAGAGACTTTGGAGCCAAGGGCGGGGCTCCGGGTCACAGAAGAATGTAGAAGGCAATGGTTCTCTGCCTTAAATCTACCAAGGGCAATCTCCCCTGTAGTACTGCCCCATCAAGGCATGGTCCACTCTCTGAGCACAGAGTCAGTGCCACTTGTGCAGCAAGTGACCGTCCAATATCAAATTGGTGGAGCAGGGGCGCGTACCAGCACTCTCTCTGCACCTCCCCTCCAATCCCAGAGCCCAAGTCAGCACTGGAATGCCAAGTCATCACTGGAATGCGGAGGCGGGAGTGGTGCTGGAGGTGCAGAGGGAGGGGGGTCCTACTGGATCGAGTCTAACTTAGCGCACTCTGACCTCTCAGTGCTATCCCAAACCTCCTCTATATCCAAAGTCAAAGCCTCCTTGTGTGTAAACTCCCCTTAGCCTTGACCTGGGAGTGTTCTGCAGGGAGATGCCCAAGTGGGCTCTGGATCCTGCTGTGCAGAGAGTGGTTGCTGGGCTCAGACCCTTCCCCTCCTTATACTGCCGCTGCTGTGTGTTCTGGAGAACTCAGAGTGTTCCCTGCTCTAGTCTCCTCTCCACACGGCTTTGTCCCATGCTGCCACCTCTCACCAACTTCTGGCACCTCCCGGCCTACTTGGAATTGGAGCTCGGTGTAGGAGGGGGTGTTTCTCTGCACCAGGTAGGGCTGGCACCACTGCCAGCCGGCAGCAGCTTAAACCACGCCTCGCTCTCTCCCTGTTGTGTGCCTCCGAATCCCCAATTTTTGCGGAAGAATAATCAATTCACCTTTGCTTTAGGCTGTAAATGGTCATATCCCTCCGTTTCCTGGTGGATGTCTGCAGGCTTGCAATGCTGCTCCCGTGGAAGTGCAGATGGCTTGCGTGTGGCTATCCGCTTTCTTCACTATTCGCTCTGGGAGCAGAGAGCCAGGAGGGCACCCCTACTCTGCCATTTTTCCCCCCTCAATTTTTCTGTTCTCTTTTAATATTGAGTTGGTTATTATAGGTCCTTGCTTTTCCATATAAATTTTAGAATCACTTTGTTGATATCCACAAAATAACTTGCTGGGATTTTGATTGGGATTACATTGAATCTATAGATTATGTTGGGAAGAACTGACATCTTGGTGATATTGAGTATTTCTATCTACAAATATGGAATATTTCTCCATTTATTTAGCTCTTTTATTTCTTTCATCAGATTTTTGTAGTTTTCCTCATTCAGATATTGTACATATTTTGTTATATTTATACCTAAGTATAAATTTTTCAATCTGTAGATTTGTGTGTTTTCTCACATTTGGGAAATTTTCAGCTGTTATTCTTCCAATATTCTTTCAGTTCTACTTTCTTTCTCATCTCCTATGTCACTCTGATGATATGAATATGGGGTGCTAAGTAAATAACAATGTATTCTGAATTTCAGATTACACTAGTTTATTGCTAGTATATAGGAAAACAATAGGCTTTTATGTATTAATCTTGTATCCTGAAACTTTTCTATAATCACTTATTAGTTTCAGGTTTTTCTTTTTTGTTTATTCTTTCAGATTTTCTACATGGATGATTATGTCATCTGCAAACAAAGGTAGTTTTAGTTCTTCCTTCCCAATCTGTATACTTTTTATTTCCTTTTCTTGTCTTATTTCATTAGCTTTGACCAAATAGGGATGTTTTTATCGCTTCCTTTTTCATATGCCTTTAATTTCTTTTCCTTTCCTTATTACAATGGCTAGAACTTCCAGTACTATGTTGAATAGCATTGGTGAGAGTGAACATTATTGCCTTGTGTTTCATCTGAGAAGAAAAATATTTAGTCTTTCACATCACATGTGATGTTAATATAGGGCTTTTGTGGACATTCTTTATCAAGTTGTGTAATTCTCCTGTATTCCTTAATTGTAGACAAGTGTTTATTATGAATTGCTGTTTGATTTTTTCAAATGCTTTTTCTGCATAAATTGACATGATCATATGATTTTTTTAGCTTGCCAATATGGTGAATTACATTGATTGATATTGAACTCTCATTGTTTCCTGAAATAAAAGTTGCTTGGCCATGATATATGATTTTTAAAATATATTGCTGGATTTTAATTGCTAATGTTTTGGGAATTTTTGATTCTATGTTCATTAGAGGTATAAGTTTATAGTTTACTTTTCTTTCTTCCTTCCCTCCCCTTCCTTCCCTCCCCTTTCTCTCTGCTTCCTCCTCCTCCCTTTCTCTCTCTCTCTTTCCTCTCTGTCTGGTTTTGGTATCAGGGTAATTAATACTAGCATAATAGAATCAGTTAAGTAGTGTTCCTTCCTCTTCTATATTTTGGACAAAATTGTGAAGTATTATTATTTAATATTTTTTATATAATTTATCTGTGAAGTCATCTGGGCCTGGGCTTTCCTTTGTGGGTATTTTTCATTACTAAATAAATCTCTTTACTTGTCTTTACTTTTCTTTGTCTTTAGTGTTCATAAGTTTAATTATAATGTGTCTTGCCATGGATTTCTTCAGATATATCCTGTTTGAAGTTTATTCAAATTTTTGAATCTGTGGATTTGTGTGTTTTCCCACACTTGGGAAATTTTCAGCTGTTATTCTTCCAATACTCTTTCAGTTCTACTTTCTTTCTCATCTCCTTATGTCACTCTGATGATATGAATATGGGGATCTTTTATTATATAGGACCCTTAGTCATTGTTAATTTTTTTCATTCTGTTTTCTCTGGGTTATTTAGATTGTGTAAATTTTATTGATTATTCTCTAAGTTCACTTATTCTGTCCTCTGTCATCTTCCCTCTATGATTGAGCCCATCAAACCATTTTTAGTTCAGTTAATACATTTTTTAATTCTAAAATTTTTATTTGGGTCTTTTTTTTTACAATTTCTATTTCTTTTCTGAGATTTTATCTTTTTTAAAAATATAAATTCAATAGAATTTTTAATTGTTTGTTAAAGCATTTCTATGACAGTTGCTTCGAAATCTTTGCTAGATAACTCCAACATCTGATTCATCTTGGCATTGGCATCTGTTGGTTGCCATTTCTAATTTAGGTTATGATTTTCCTGGTTCTTGGTGTGATGGGTGATTTTCAATGTATATTGTACATATTGGCTGTTTCGCTTGGCAATTCAGGGTCCAATTTAAATAGCAAGTTACCATATTTAGGTTTAGCGTACAAGTCCTTGCCTACTTTTGTGGGCTGTGGTTTCAATGACAATCTAATTTTTAGTACCTTTCTGCCCTTTGGTTAGTAGATCCCACTTTGGCTCTCAAGACATTAGAATTAGCCATGAACAGAGGGGGATGCAGGAAAGGAGGGAAAAAGAACTCTGGAGTATCAGAGCTGATAGGCCAGGACAGACTATCTGATCCAATAGCTTTGTTGCATAGCTGGGGAACTGAGGTATAGAGGGGGGATGTGACTTGCCCAGTCAGTGATAGAGCTAAGGCCAGAAGCCCGGTTAGGAGGGAAGGACAGAGTCATTTTAGACCCACTTTGGCCCCTGAGACTTGCATCCCCACACTGAGCTTTGTTGATGCCATGATAAATGTAACAGTTATATTGCAAGCTTCTCAGGAATTGGGGATGAAAGACTTCTCTTTCATAACAATGGGCTATAAAACTCCACAGACCTTTCTCTTGGATTCATGGCAGAAATTCATACTTTGGCTCCTATGTTAGTCTGTGGGCCTGTTCAAGAGCCCAGGACTGGCTTGGCACAACATATCTGCTGTAGAGTTGCAGAAAAATGAGTAATACAGACAAATAACTGGGCCCAAGCAGACACAGGTCTCCACTGGCACCCACAGGTACAGTGCTTTAATAATAGGGGCTACTATTTAAGTGCTTATTGTATGCATTGTGCTCTATTTGCATAATTACATTTTATCCTTATAACAACTCTGTGAGGGAGGACAAATCATTATTTCTCTTCTGTAATTAAGAAACTGAAGCTCAGAGAATTTAAGTGACTTGTCCAAGGTCACACAGCCAGTAAGTGGTAAAGTTGGGATTTAAACCCACACCTGCCTGGTACCAAAGGTCATGCTTTTATAAAGCTGTTATCCTGTAGATGCTTTGCTTTAGCCTCATGACTACACAGACTTTGGCTAGGCCTTGGGATGGTGATACAATGACAATCATGATGATGAAAATGTAACATTTACTGTTGCCTTTCCCCATCTTGGCACTATGCTAGGCACTAGGGCTACAGAGATGAAACAGGCACAGCACAACATGGTGTGCAGACATACGAAGAAATAAGAAGTGTTGGTAGAAGATGAACTCATTAATTTATTTGTGTAAACTGTCATAGGCAATGGCATTTGAATGGGATTTTTGAGGTATAAGTAGGAGTTTTCAAGCTATAGAAAATGGTAGGGCTAGTGACAAGCATTCCAGGCAAAGAGCATAGCCTAAGTGAAGGCACAGAAGAATAGAAGTCCTTGATTTGATCAGGAAGCAGCAAGTTGGGCATGAGACTGTCAAAGAGTGGGGAAAACAATCATGCTTGCAGGTTGCCACAGTAACTAAATAACCTATGTTACTTCTCCAAAGCCATTAGGTATTAATGCACTTTGTAGTCCTGTGTCCTGGACTACCCAGCAGTGTCCATGGGTGACACAGGACAGGCAGCATGAATTAATTTGAACACCTAGTTTATTTAGGCCTGGTTGATGGGAGAAATAGCATGTCTGTGGCAACTCAGTGCATCTCCTCTTACCCCCAACTCAAACCTTTCCCCATGTGAAAGGTTACTTTCCTTTGCACAGTCTCGTCTTAGTTTTCCCACTTTCTTAAAATTGCAAGAAAGCAAAAACCATGTAATCATTTCTACCTCATCATGCTCACATCTCTAAGTAGTTTTCAGATCCATATATGAGATGATATAGGGTAATATTTTAGAATGTGGTTTCTGGAACCCGGACTGCTTAGATTCACATTTTCACCTAATATTTCCTGGCTGTGTGCTCTTTACCAACCTATTAATTGTGGATACATTTCAGTTTCTTTAACTGTAAATGGGGATAATATCTCTCCCCTTTTAAAGTCTGTTGAGGGTTAAATAAGATAAGGTGCTTACAGAAGTAATTGGGACATATAAACAATTAACAATATTTAACTTTTTATTATAATTATCACCAATGTTGTTGTCTGAGGATGTCTACCTTATTCTACTGAATCAATAATTATTTCTGAGAGAAATATGGCGGAGTAGGGGTGCCCTCCTGGTTCTCTGCTCCCAGAGCGAAAAGTGAAGAAAGCGGTTAGCCACACGTGAGCGACCTGCAATTCCAAAGGACCAGCTTCGCAAGCCTGCAGACATCCACCAGGAAACGGATGGATAAGACCATTTACAGCTTAAAGCAAAGGTGAATCAATTATTCTTCCGCAAAAATTGGGGATTCCAAGGCACACAACAGGGAGGGAGCGAGGCGTGGTTTAAGCCGCTGCCGGCTGGCAGTGGAGCCAGCCCTACCTGGTGCTGAACAACACACCCTCCTACACCAAGCTCCACTTCCATATAGGCCGGGAGGTACATGAAGTTGGTGAGAAGTGACAGGGCGGGACAAAGCCATGTGGAGAGGAGACTAGAGCAGGGAACACTTTGAGTTCTCCAGAACACACAGCAGCAGCAGTATAAGGAGGGGGAGGGTCCGAGCCCAGCAACCACACTCTGTGCTGCAGGAACCAGAGCCCACTTGGGCATCTCCCTGCAGAACACTCCCAGGTCAAGGTTAAGGGGAGTTTACAAACAAGGAGGCTTTGACTTTGGATATAGAGGAGGTTTGGGACAGCACTGAGAGGTCAGAGTGCACTAAATTAGACTCCTTGATCCATTAGGAGCCCCCTCCCTCTGCCCTTCCGGCACTGCTTCCGCCTCCACATTCCAGCGCTGACTTGGCATCCCAGCGCTAACCTGGGCTCCGGGTTTGGAGGGGAGGTGCAGAGAGAGTGCTGGTACGCGCCCCTGCTCCACCAATTTGATATTGGACGGTCACTTGCTGCACAAGTGGCACTGACTCTGTGCTCAGAGAGTGGACCCTGCCTGGACGGGGCAGTACTACAGGGGAGATTGCCCTTGGTAGATTTAAGGCAGAGAAACATTGTCTTCTACAATCTCCTACGACCCGGAGCCCCGCCCTGGACTCCAAAGTCTCTGTCCCAGCCTTGAGGGCGGAGCTGAGATAGAAACTGTTCTCATTCCTGCCTCATATCTCCACCGGTGTAATTAAGGAACCAGAAGGCAGGGACTAGTGGGTCCCAGTGCCTGCCTGCCCGCTCCTGGTCGGTCTCTCCCTACACAGGTTTCCTGCCCTCTGTGTCCAGAGTGTGGAACCCGTCTGGGCAGAGCCTAGCCACATAGGAGACTGCCTTTAGTGGTTATTAGGCAGAGATATTTTACGACCCCCACATCCGGGGAATTGGGGCTAGGTCCCTGGCTCCAAAGTTTGTATCTGACTTGGGGGCGGAGCCGAGATAAAAACTGTTCCTGTTCCTGCCGCTTATCTCCACCTGTAGAATTAAAGAGACAGAAGACGGGGCTTGTGGCTCAGCCTTTGGCTCCAAAGTCTCTGTCTCCGCCTTGGGGGTGGAGCTGAGGTAGGAACTGTTCCCATTCCTGCCGCTTATCTCCACCTGTGCAATTAAGAAGTCATAAGAGAGGGATTGGTGGGTCCCATTGCCTGCCTGCACGCTTCTGGTCAGTCTCTCCTTACATAGGTCTCCCAGGATGGGAGTCCAGGCCCTGGAGTTCGACTGGACAGAGCGGAGCCTCATAGGGGGCTGCCCTTGGTGGATATAAGGCAGAGAGACTTTACGACCCACACACTCTGGTGTCTTGGAGCTGGGCCTTTGGCTCCAAAGATTCTAGCCCCGCCTTGGGGGTGGATCTGAGACAGGAACTGTTCCAGTTCCTGCCATCTATCTCCACCTATGTAATTAAGGAGGCAGAAGATGGGAGGCCACCAGAGCAGCCCGGAGACCAGCGGGAAGGGTAGGTGATTCGGCTGTTTCCACTCCATTGCATCTCGGACAGCTTGCAGGCTCCCCAGCGGGTAGAGAGACCTGTAGACAACAGCCCAGCAACAGCCACCACAAGTGAGCAACACCACCTACCAGCTCAGAAACTAAACAAGACGTGTGAATACCCAAACGAAAACATAAAGAAAGAAACAACAACTGAGAGACATGAGACGAAATCAGAGAAGGAACTATGGAAATATGCAGCAAAAAACGGAAAACACACCCGCAAAGAGGAGCACCAGCCCCTTAGAAACAGACAACAGCCAAAACCTGGCAACCAAAATGACAGAAGAGGAATTTCGTATGTGGATCATAAGAACACTCACTGACCTGCAAGAACAACAAAATAATCAACATAAAGAAACCACAAAAAGTCTCCAGGATATGGAACAAAGGTTCACTAAAGAGATCGACACAGTGAAGAAAACTTTAACCAAATTCCTAGAGATGAAGAATCAACTCAGGGAACTACAAAATACAGTGGAAAGTGTCAAGAACAGGGTAGATCAAACAGAATAAAGCATCTCAGAGATTGAAGATAACACCTTCCAATTAAATAAATCAGTCACAGAGACAGAGCAGAGAAACAAGAGAAAAGAGCAAAGCCTACAAGAGCTGTGGGACTATGTGAAGAAACCTAATGTGAGGGTCATAGGGTTACCAGAAGGGGAAGAAGACATCACTCAAAGGTTGGACACGCTTTTTGAAGATATAATAGAGGAAAATTTCCCAGGCCTTACTCAAAATGTCAATATACAAGTTCAAGAAGCTCAGAGGACCCCTGGGAGATTCAATGCAAACAGGAAGACGTAACGACACGCAGTCATCAGACTGACCAAAATATCAAATAAAGAGGCCCTTCTAAGAGCTGTAAGACGAGAAAAGCAAGCAACTTACACGGGAAAGCCAATTCAAATAACATCAGACTTCTCTAATGAGACTTTACAAGCAAGGAGAGACTGGGGACCCATTCTCACTCTTCTGAAACAAAACAATACCCAGCCTAGAAACTTATTCCCTGCAAAAATAAGCTTCGTATATGAAGGAGAAATAAAGACATTCCAGACAAGCAAAGCCTCAGAGAATTCACCAAGACAAGACCAGCCCTACAAGAAGTACTCAAAACAGTGTTACACACGGAACACCATAATAAAAACTCACGAATATAAAAACAACCAAAAACCAAAGATTAAAGGCCAGATATTACTATGGCTCGAAAGAGAAATCAAAGCAACAACATTCAACCCAACAGAACGAACAGTAATCTACCACATCTATCCGTTCTCTCAATAAATGTGAATGGCTTAAACTCTCCACTCAAGAGACAAAGGCTGGCTGAATGGATAAGAAGATACACGCCAAGTATATGCTGTCTTCAGGAAACACATCTAACCTGCAAAGATGCATATAGACTAAAAGTAAAAGGGTGGAGATCAGTATTCCAAGCAAGTGGAAGTCAAAAGAAGGCTGGCGTGGCAGTTCTAATTGCAGACGACTTAGTTTTCAAACCAACAAAACTAGTGAAAGACACAGAGGGTCATTATATAATGGTGAAGGGCACAGTTCAACAAGAAGAG
This sequence comes from Mirza zaza, assembly GCA_008750895.1. Classification (NCBI taxonomy): domain Eukaryota; kingdom Metazoa; phylum Chordata; class Mammalia; order Primates; family Cheirogaleidae; genus Mirza; species Mirza zaza. Next base: position 12,103 of record VSMD01000617.1, read on the forward strand.
ATTACAATTTTAAATATATAAGCACCCAAATTAGGTGCACCCAGATTGATAAAGCAAACCTTACTGGATCTAAACAAATTGATTAATAGAAATACCATAATCACCGGAGATTTCAACACCCCACTGACAACACGAGACAGATCCTCCAAACAGAAAATTAACAAAGAAATAATGGACTTAAACAAAACTCTAGAACAATTGGGACTGACTGATATTTACAGGACATTCTACCCCAAATCCACTGAATATACATTCTTCTCATCAGCTCATGGGACATTCTCTAAAACTGATCATATCCTAGGACACAAAGTAAACCTCAAGAAATTTAAAAAAATAGAAATCATACCATGTGTCTTCTCAGATCACAGTGGAATAAAAGTAGAAATCAATCGTAACGGAAACTCACATTTCTACACAAAAACATGGAAATTAAACAATCTCCTACTAAATGATTACTGCATAAATGCAGAAATCAAGATGGAAATAAAAAAGGTCTATGAAGAAAATTACAATGGAGAGACAAGTTATCAAATACTCTGGGACACAGCTAAAGCAGTTCTGAGAGGAAAGTTTATCTCCATACATGCCTATAACCAAAAGTCAAAAAGATCACAAATAGACAATCTAATGAAACGACTAAAAGAGCTGGAAAAAGAAGAACAGACCAGCCTCAAACCCAGCAGAAGAAGGGAAATCAACAAGATCAAATCAGAACCAAATGAAATCAAAAACAGGGAAGCTATTCAGGAGATTAATAAAACAAAAATTTGGTTCTTTGAAAAAATAAACAAAATAGACACTCCATTGGCTAAGCTAACGAAAAGCAGAAAAGAGAAATCTCTAATAAGCTCCATCAGGAACAAAAAAGGAGATATCACAACTGATCCCAAAGAGATACAAGATACAATTTATGAGTACTACAAAAATCTTTATGCACACAATCTGGAAAATGTGGAGGAAATGGACAAATTTCTAGAAACACACAGCCTCCCTAGGCTCAACCAGGAAGAAATTGATTCCCTGAACAGACCAATCTCAAGAGCTGAAATAGAAACAGCAATTAAAATACTCCCTAAAAAGAAAAGTCCTGGTCCAGATGGTTTCACAAACGAATTTTACCACACTTACAAAGAAGAACTAGTACCTATCTTGCAGAAACTATTCCACAACATCGAGAAAAACGGAAGCCTCCCCGACACCTTTTATGAGGCGAATGTTACTCTGATACCAAAACCTGGAAAGGATGCAACAAAAAAAGAAAACTATAGACCAATATCCCTAATGAATATAGATGCATAAATTTTCAACAAAATCTTAGCTAACCGAATCCAGACGCTTATCAAAAAAATAATCCATCACGACAAAGTGAGCTTCATCCCAGGGATGCAGGGATGGTTCAACATACGTAAATCTATAAATGCAATTCACCATATAAACAGAAGCAAAAATAAAGACCACATGATTCTTTCAATACATGCAGAAAAAGCTTTTGACAAAATTCAACACCCTTTCATGATACGAACACTCAATAATATCGGCATAGAAGGGACATACCTAAAAATGATACAAGCCATATATGACAGACCCATAGCCAACATCATATTGAATGGGGAAAAACTGAAAGCATTCCCACTTAGAACTGGAACTAGACAAGGCTGCCCACTATCTCCACTTCTATTCAACATAGTGCTGGAAGTCCTGGCTACAGCAATTAGACAGGAAAGTGGAATCAATGGTATCCAAATAGGGACAGAAGAGATCAAACATTCACTCTTTGCTGATGATATGATATTATACTTAGAAAATCCTAAAGATTCAACCAAGAAACTCCTGGAACTGATAAATGAATTTAGTAAAGTCTCAGGATACAAAATCAATATACAGAAATCAGAGGCATTCATATATGCCAACAACAATCAAATCGAGAACCAAATCAAAGTATCAATTCCCTTCACAATAGCAACAAAGAAATTAGAGTACCTTTGAATATACTTAACCAAGGAGGTAAAAGACCTCTACAGGGAGAACTATGAAACACTAAGGAAGGAAATAGCAGAGGATGTAAACAGATGGTAATCCATTCCATGCTTGTGGATCGGCAGATTCAACATCATTAAAATGTCTATACTACACAAACTAATCTACAGATTCAATGCAATACCTATTAAAATCCCATCAACATTCTTCACGGATATAAAAAAAATAATTTTACGCTTTGTATGGAACCAAGAAAGACCCCGAATATCAAAAGCAATTCTAGGCAACAAAAACAAAATGGGAGGCATTAATATGCCAGATATCAAACTATACTACAAAGCTATAGTAATTAAATCAATCTGGTACTGGCATAAAAACAGGAATATTGACCAATGGAACATAACTGAGAATCCTGATATAAAACCATCCTCATATAGCCATCTAATCTTTGACAAAGCAGACAAAAACATATGCTGCGGAAAGGAATCCCTTTTCAATAAATGGTGTTGGGAAAACTGGATAGCCACTTGTAGAAGGCTGAAGCAGGACCCACACCTTTCACCTCTCACAAAAATCAACTCACGCTGGATAACAGACTTAAACCTAAGATACGAAACTATTAGAATTCTAGAGGAAAATATTGGAAACACTCTCCTAGACATTGGCCTAGGCAAAGAGTTTATGAAGAAGTCCCCAAGGCAATGACAGCAACAACAAAAATAAATAAATGGGACATGATCAAACTAAAAAGCTTCTGTACAGCCAAAGAAAGAGTCATGAGAGTAAACAGACAATCTACAGAGTGGGAGAAAATTTTTGCATCCTACGCATCCGATAAGGGGTTGATAACTAGAATATACTTAGAACTCTTAAAAATCAGCAAGAAAAAATCAAATAACCCTATTAAAAAGTGGGCTAAGGACTTGAACAGAAACTTTTCTAAAGAAGACAGAAGAATGGCCAACAAACATATGAAAAATGCTCAACATCTCTAATCATCAGAGAAATGCAAATCAAAACCACAATGAGATATCACTTAACTCCAGTGAGAATGGCCTTTATCAAAAAGACCCCAAACAACAAGTGCTGGCGTGGATGCGGAGAGAGAGGAACACTCCTACACTGCTGGTGGGACTCAAACTAGTTCAACCTCTGTGGAAAGCAATTTGGAGATACCTTAAAGCGATACAAGTAAATCTACCATTTGACCCAACAATCCCATTACTGGGCATCTACCCAAAAGATCCAATGACACTCTACAAGAAAGACACCTGCACTCCAATGTTTATAGCAGCACAATTCATAATCGCAAGGCTGTGGAAGCTGCCCAAGTGCCCATCAATCCAAGAATGGATTAATAAAATGTGGTATATGTATATCATGGAGTACTATTCAGCTATAAGAAGCAACGGTGATATAGCACATCTAATATTTTCTTGGTTAGAGCTGGAACCCATACTACTAAGTGAAGTATCCCAAGAATGGAAAAACAAGAACCACATATACTCACCAGCAAACTGGTATTAAATGAGCAGCACCTAAGTGGACACATAGGTACTACAATAATAGTGTATTGGACAGGGGGACGGGGGGGATGGGTAGATACATACATAATGAGTGAGAAGTGCACCGTCTGGGGGATGGTTATGCTGGAGACTCAGACTTGAGGGAGGAGGAGGGGAAAGGGCATTTATTGAAACCTTAAAATCTGTATCCCCATCATATGCCGAAATAAAAAAAAATAGTAATAATAATAGTGTATTGGGCAGGGGGACGGGGAGGATGGGTAGATACATACATAATGAGTGAGAAGTGCACCGTCTGGGGGATGGTCATGCTGGAGACTCAGACTTCTGGGGGGTGGGTGTGAAAGGGCATTTATTGAAACCTTAAAATCTTTATCCCCATCATATGCTAAAATAAAAAAATAAAAAATAAATAAATAAGCATCACAAGAGAAAAAAAAAAGAAATCAGAGGCATTCATATATGCCAACAACAATCAAATCGAAAACGAAGTCAAAGACTCAATTCCCTTCACAATAGCAACAAAGAAATTAAAGTACCTAGGAATATACTTAACCAAGGAGGTAAAAGACCTCTACAGGGAGAACTATGAAATACTAAGGAAGGAAATAGCAGAGGATGTAAACAGATGGAAATCCATTCCATGCTGGTGGATTGGCAGACTCAACATCATTAAAATATCTATACTACCCAAACTGACCTACAAATTCAATACAATACCTATTAAAATCCCATCAGCATTCTTCACAGATATAGAAAAAATAATTTTATGCTTCGTATGGAACCAAAGAAGACCCCGAATATCAGAAGCAATTTTAGGCATCAAAAACAAAATGGGAGGCATTAATATACCAGATATCAAACTATACTACAAAGCTGTAGTAATTAAATCAATCTGGTATTGGCATAAAAATAGGAATATTGACCAATGGTACAGATCTGAGAATCCTGATATAAAACCATCCTCATGTAGTCATCTAATCTTTGACAAAGCAGACAAAAACATATGTTGGGTAAAACAATCCCTTTTCAATAAATGGTGCTGGGAAAACTGGATAGCCTCTTGTAGAAAGCTAAAGCAGGACCCATACCTTTCACCTCTAACAAAAATCAAGTCACGCTGGATAACAGACTTAAACCTAAGGTACGAAACTATTAGAATTCTAGAGGAAAATGTTGGAAACACTCTCCTAGACATCGGCCTAGGCAAAGAGTTTGTGAAGAAGTCCCCAAAGGCAATCACAGCAGCAACAAAAATAAATAAATGGGACATGTTCAAACTAAAAAGCTTCTGTACAGCCAAAGAAACAGTCATGAGAGTAAACAGACAACCTACAGAGTGGGAGAAAATGTTTGCATCCTACACATCCTGTAAGGGGTTGATAACTAGAATATACTTAGAACTCACGAAATTCAGCAAGAAAAAAAACAAATAACCCTATTACAAAGTGGGCAAAGGACTTGAACTGAAACTTTTCTAAAGAAGACAGAAGAATGGCCAACAAACATAAGAAAAAATGCTCAACATCTCTAATCATCAGGGAAATGCAAATCAAAACCACAATGAGATATCACTTAACTCCAGTGAGGTCTTTATCAAAAAGACCCCAAATAACAAATGCTGGCCTAGATGTGGAGAGAGAGGAACACTCCTACACTGCTTGTGGGACTGCAAACTAGTTCATCCTCTGTGGAAAGCAATATGGAGATACCTTAAAGCAATACAAGTAAATCTACCATTTGACCCAACAATCCCATTACTGGGTATCTACCCAAAAGATCCAATGACACTCTACAAGAAAGACACCTGCACTCCAATGTTTATAGCAGCACAATTCATAATCGCAAGGCTATGGAAGCAGCCCAAGTGCCCATCAATCCAAGAATGGATTAATAAAATGTGGTATATGTATACCATGGAGTACTATTCAGCTCTAAGAAACAATGGTGATATAGCACATCTAATATTTTCTTGGTTAGAGCTGGAACCCATACTACTAAGTGAAGTATCCCAAGAATGGAAAAACAAGAACCACATATACTCACCAGCGAACTGGTATTAAATGAGCAGCACCTAAGTGTACACATAAGTACTATAGTAATATGGTATTGGGCAGGGGGACGGGAGGTGGGTATACACATAAATAATGAGTGAGAAGTGCACTGTCTGGGGGATGGCCATGCTGGAGACTCAGACTTGTGGAGGAGGTGGGAAAGGGCATTTATTGAAACCTTAAAATCTGTATCCCCATCATATGACGTATAAAAAAAATAAAAAATAAAAAAATAAAAAAAGAATACAAAAGAAATAATAATTATTATTTCTACCAACAAAACTTGGACAATATTATAAAACACATTTTATATTAATGATCACTTTTAAGTATTCTTGTTGATTAAAAATATTCCAGCCCCACTACAAGGACAGCATTGAGAATCCGCAGAGGTACAGCACGAGACCCCCCTAAAAGGATACAAGGTGACATGGAAACAAGATCGCATTCTCTGGAGAGTGCAGAGCAAACAATAGGGCATGTGGGAGGGCGCCGGCTCGCCGGGCCAGGTCGTGAATTGGGATCAGACCCACAGGAGAACGCCTTGCTTCCCTATTGACCTCCACACCCACCCAGCCAGAGACATGTCTGAAACTGGTGTGAAATCGCAGCAGGAGAAGAGGGTGCTGGACTGTGTGGTTGATGGTGAGTGGTGGTGGCGTGGTCTGAGCCCCATGCTGGAATGGCTACAAGACAGAGAGAAACTGATCGGCGCAGAACCCAGGAGGCGGTTAGAGATATCACCTCCAGGAACCTGGGAGAATAAGAGGGGGCTCTAAGCTGGAACTGCCCCCAGGCGAATAAAACCTCACAGGGTGGATAAGTAAAAGCGAGGGCTCTGACTGAACAGACAGGCAGGCAGGCGGTGTGGAGGAACCTATGGGGCGTCCTATTGAACCAGGCCCCCAACCCGGCACTGGCTGCATCCTATTCAGTCGCCCCCAGTACTGGTGCCCTACAAGTGGGCTAGTGATCGCCATTGAGGGGGTCCACAGCCCAGCCAGCAGTGGCAAAGCCCCCTGCCCCCAACGAGACTAGAGTCTCTCCTGGCAAATCCCGCCCCTACACAATCTGCGATCAGCTCGTCAGGCCTGCCTCCATCAAGTTTCTACTGAGAAGCCTAGCAACCAAGGGGAGTCACAGCCACTGGGGTGTTGCGGAGCAGGGCAAGCTGGGGAGATACCACCTCCCCTCAGCCCACAGCTCTCTGGCCCAAAGTGGTAGGCTTCACCCCTGGATGCGGGGTGAGACAAGAAGACCCACTTTCCCCAAAAGCTACCCCTGTCAGGGGAACCTTCCAAGTGTGGTGGAAGAGCTCTCCCCAGTGCTTGATCAAGAAACCACAAAAAGTAGTTGACTGAGCTCTAGCAATTGACCCAGGATGGGAAGAACCCAACGCAACTCTAAAAGTCAAGCCAAAAATACCCTCCCCAGGAAATACACCAGCTCTCAAGAAATGGAGCCTGAACAAACCCAAAACACCAAAATGATAGAAGAAGAATTCCAAAATTGGATTGTTAAAAAGCTCAATCAAATGCAAGAAAAAATGGATAATCAACAGAAAAAAACCAAAAAGAAGATACAAGAATTGGAAGAAAGATTCACTAAGGAGATCGACATCTTGAAGAAGAATCAATCAGACATCCTCAATATGAAGAATGTACTCAGAGAAATTCAAAACACACTGGAAAGCCTCAAAAAATAGGGTGGACCAAACAAAAGAAAGAATCTCAGAGCTGGAAGACAACTCATTCAAATCAAATAAGTTAATCACAGAGCTAGAGAAGAATAATAAGAGACATGAGCAAAGCTTAGAAGAATTGTGGGATCATACGAAGAAAAATAACCTGCGGGTCCACTGGATTCCTGAGAAGGAGGAAGAAAAAACCCAAGGGTTAGATACGCTTTTTGAAGAAATAATTGAGGAAAACTTTCCAGGTCTAAGCAGTAACCTACAATTAGAAATACAAGAGGCCAAAAGGACTCCTGGGAGATACAATGCAGACAGGAAAACACCAAGCCATGTAGTCATCAGACTGACCAAAATATCAACAAAAGAGACCCTCCTACAAGCTGTTAGGCGCAGGAAGGAAGTTACATACAAAGGAAAACCGATCCGAATAACTCCAGATTTCTCAACTGAAACAATACAAGCAAGGAGGGAATGGGGACCAACTCTCACTCTTTTGAAACAAAATAACGCCCACCCTAGAATCTTGTACCCTGCAAAACTAAGCTTCATATATGAAGGAGAAATTAAGACATTCTCAGATAAGCAAAGTCTCAGAGAATTCACCAAGACAAGACCAGCCTTAGAAATACTCAAAACCGTGTTACTCACAGAACACCATAGGAAAAACTCACGAATATAAAAACAACAAAAACCCAAAGATTAAAGGCCAGATACTACAATGGCTCAAGTGAGAAATCAAAGCAACAACATCCAACCCAACAGAATGAACAGTAATTTACCTTACCTATCAGTACTCTCAATAAATGTGAATGGCTTAAACTCTCCACTCAAGAGACATAGCCTGGCAGAATGGATAAGAAAATACAGGCCAAGTATATGCTGTCTTCAGGAAACACATCTAACTTGAAAGGATGCATACAGACTAAAAGTAAAAGGGTGGAGATCAGTATTCCAAGCCAAAAGAAGGCTGGCGTGGCAGTTCTAATTACAGACAATCTAGTTTTTAAACCAACAGAAGTACTGAAAGACAAAGACAGTCATTATATAATGGTGAAGGGCATAGTTCAACTAGAAGAGAAAACAATTTTAAATATACATCCACCCAACTTAGGTGCACCCAGATTCATAAAGGATCTAAGCAAATGGATTAATAGCAACTGCATCTAAGCAAATGGATTAATAGCAACTACATAATCACCGGAGATTTCAACATCCCACTGATGGCACAGGACAGATCCTCCAAACAGAATATTAATAAAGAAATAATGGACTTAAACAAAACTCTAGAACAATTGGGTCTGACTGACATTTACAGGACATTCTACCCAAAATCCACTGAATATACATTTTTCTCATCAGTTCACAGGACATTCTCTAAGATTGACCATATCCTAGGACACAAAGTAAACGTCAGGAAGTTTAAAAAAATAGAAATCATAACATGTATCTTCTCAGATCACAGTGGAATAAAAGTAGAAATCAACCGTAACAGAAACTTACAATTCTACACAAAAACGTGGAAATTAAACAACCTCCTACTAAATGATTATTTCATAAATGAAGAAATCAAGGTGGAAATAAAAGAATTCTATGAAGAAAATGACAATGGAGAGACAAGTTATCAAATCCTCTGGGACACAGCTGAAGCAGCACTGAGAGGAAAGTTTATCTCCATAAATGCCTATAACCAAAATCAAAAAGATCACAAATAGACAATCTAATGAAACGACTCAAAGAGCTGGAAAAAGAAGAACGGAACAGCCCCAAACCCAGCAGAAGAAGTGAAATCAACATGATCAAATCAGAAATAAACGAAATTGAAAACAGGGAAGCTATTCAGGAGATTAATAAAACAAAAAGTTGGTTCTTTGAAAAAATAAACAAAATTGACACACCACTGGCTAGGTTAACGAAAAGCAGAAAAGAGAAATCGCTAATAAGCTTCATCAGGAACAAAAAAGACATATCACAATTGATCTCAAGGAAATACAAGACATAATTTATGAATACTACAAAAATCTTTATACACAAATTGGAAAATGTGGAGGAAATGGACAAATTGCTAGAAACACACAGCCTCCCTAGACTCAACCAGGAAGAAATAGATTTCCTGAACAGACCAATCTCAAGAGCTGAAATAGAAACAGCAATTAAAAATCTCCGTAAAAAGAAAAGTCCCAGTCCAGATGGTTTCACACCAGAATTTTACCACACGTACAAAGAAGAAATAATACCTTTCTTGCAGAAACTACTCCACAATATTTAGAAGAATGGAAACCTCCCCGACACCTTTTATGAAGCGAATATTACTCTGATACCAAAACCAGGAAAGGATGGAACACAAAAAGAAAACTACAGAACAATTTCCCTAATGAATATAGATGCAAAAATTTTCAACAAAATCTTAGTTAACCAAATCCAGACGCTTATCAAAAAAAATAATCCATCACAACCAAGTTGAACCAGGGATGGTTCAACAGACGTAAATCTATAAATGCAATTCACCACATAAACAGAAGCAAAAACAAAGACCACATGATTCTTTCAATAGATGCAGAAAAAGCTTTTGACAAAATTCAACACCCCTTCATGATATGAACACTTAATAAAATAGGTATAGAAGGAACATATCTAAAAATGATTCAAGCCATGTATGACAGACCTATAGCCAACATCATACTGAATGGGGAAAAATTGAAAGCATTCCCACTTAGAACAGGAACCACACAAGGCTGCCCACTATCTCCACTTCTATTCAACATAATGCTGGAAGTCCTGGCTATAGCAATCAGACAGGAAAGTGGAATTAAATGTATCCAAATATGGGCAGAAGAGATCCAACTTTCACTGTTTGCTGATGATATGATATTATATTTAGAAAACCCCAAAGATTCAACCAAGAAACTGCTGGAACTGATAAATGAGTTCAGTAAAGTCTCAGGATACAAAATCAATACACAGAAATCAGAGGCATTCATATACCCCAACAACAATCAAATTGAGAACCAAATCAAAGACTCAATTCCCTTCATGATAGCAACAAAGAAATTAAAGTACCTAGGAATATACTTGACCAAGGAGGTAAAAGACCTCTACAGGGAGAACTATGAAACACTGAGGAAGAAAATAGCAGAGGATGTAAACAGATGGAAATCCATTCCATGCTCGTGGGTTGGCAGACTCAACATCATTAAAATGTCTATACTACCCAAACTGATCTACAGATTCAATGCAATACCTATTAAAATCCCATCAGCATTCTTCACAGATATAGAAAAAATAATTTTATGCTTCGTATGGAATCAGAGGAGACCCGGAATATCCAAAGCAATTATAGGCAACAAAAACAAAATGGGAGGTATTAATATGCCAGATATCAAACTATATTACAAAGCTGCAGTAATTAAATCAATCTGATATTGGCACAAAAATAGGAAGATTGACCAGTGGAACAGATATGAGAATCCTGATATAAAACCATCCTCATATAGCCATCTAATCTTTGACAAACCAGACAAAAACATATGCTGGGGAAAAGAATCCCTTTTCAATAAATGGTGCTGGGAAACTGGATAGCCACTTGTAGAAGGCTGAAGCAGGACCCACACCTTTCACCTCTCACAAAAATCAACTCACGCTGGGTAACACACTTAAACCTAAGGTACGAAACTATTAGAATTCTAGAGGAAAATGTTGGAAACACTCTCCTAGACATTGGCCTAGGCAAAGAGTTTATGAAGAAGTCCCCAAAGGCAATCACAGCAGCAACAAAAATAAATAAATTGGACATGATGAAACTGAAAAACTTCTGCACAGCCAAAGAAATAGTCATGAAAATAAACAGACAACCTACAGAATGGGAGAAAATTTTTGCATCCTACCCATCCGATAATGGGCTGATAACTAGAATATACTTAGAACTCACGAAAATCCGCAAAAAAAATCAAATAATCCTATTAAAAAGTGGGCAAAGGACTTGAACAGAAACTTTTCTAAAGAAGACAGAAGAATGGCCAACAAACATATGAAAAAATGCTCACCATCTCTAGTCATCAGGGAAAAGCAAATCAAAACCACAATGAGATATCACTTAACTCCAGTGTGGTCTTTATCAAAAATTCCCCAAACATTAATGCTGGCATGGATGCGGAGAGAGAGGAACACTCCTACACTGCTGTTGGGACTGCAAACTAGTTCAACCTCTGTGGAAAGCAATATAGAGATATCTTAAAGCGATACAAGTGGATCTACCATTTGATCCAGCAATCCCATTACTGGGCATCTACCCAAAAGACCCAATGACAGTCTACAAAAACGACACCTGCACTCGAATGTTTATAGCAGCACAATTCATAATTGCAAGGCTGTGGAAGCAGCCCATGTGCCCATCAATCCAAGAATGTATTAATAAAATGTGGTATATGTATACCATGGAGTACTATTCAGCTATAAGAAGCAACGGTGATATAGCACATCTTGTATTTTCCTGGTTAGAGCTGGAACCCATACTACTAAGTGAAGTATCACAAGAATGGAAAAACAAGCACCACTTATATTCACCAGCAAACCGTTATTAACTGAGCAGCACCTAAGTGGACACATGGGTACTACAGTAATAGGGTATTGGGCAGGGGGGAGGGGGGCGGGTATATACATACATAATGAGTGAGATGTGCACCATCTGGGGGATGGTCATGCTGGAGACTCAGACTTGTGGGGGGAAGTGGGGAAAGGCACTTATTGAAACCTTAAAATCTGTACCCCCATAATATGCCGAAATAAAAAAAAAAGACAAGAAACTGAAAGCTTTCCCCCTGAGATCAGGAGCAAGACAAGTATATCCACTTTCACCATGCCTTTTCAATATTTAACTGTAGCCTTCAGCAAGGACAATGAGGTAGGAAAATGAAATAAATTTCGTCCAGAAGGAGGAAGCAAACTATTTCTATTTGCAGATCACAGGATCGTGGTTACAGAAATTCCTGAGGAATCTACTAAAAATTATCGGAACTAATAAAGGAGTTCAGGAAGCTTTCAGAGTACAAGATCAATATACAAAAACCAATTGTGTTTCTATAAGACACAAGCTTACTTAATAAAATGTGGTATATGTTTACCATGGAGAACTACTGAGCTTTAAGAAACAATGGTGATATAGCACCTCTTGTATATTCCTGGATAGAGCTGGAACCCATTCTACTAAGTGAAGTATCTTAAGAATAGAAAAACCAGCACCACATGTGCTCACCAGCAAATTGGTATTAACGGATCAACACCTAATGGACATATAGGAGTAACATTTATCGGGTGACGGGAGGGTGGGAGGGGGGAGGAGGGGATGGGTATATACAACCACAACGAGTAAGATGTGCAACGTTTGGGGGATGGACACGCTTGAACTCTTACTCGAGGGGGGAGGGGGACATGGGCAATATATGTAACCTTAACACTTGTATCCCGACAATACGCTAAAATAAAAAAAATAAAAAATAAAAAGACACAAGCTTTAAAAAAAGAAAAAAAACAGAAAGCTTAGAAACTGACAACCTAATAAATATACTCAAGTAATTGAAAAAGTAAAAGCAAACCAATTCCAATCCTAGTAGGAGAAAAGAAATAACTAATATCAAAGCAGAACTAAATGAAATAGTGAACAACAGAGTTATACGAAGGATCAACATAACCAGAAGCTGGTTTTTCGCTAAGATAAACAAAATTGACAGCACTCTTGATAGACTGACAAGAATTTGAAGGGAAAGGACTGTAATAAACTCAATAAGAAATGAAAAAGCAGAGGTTACAACAGACACCACAGAAATACAAAACATTATTTCTGATTACAATAAAAAACTATATGCCCAAAAACTACACAATAAGGAGAAAATGGACAAATTCCTGGAAACATACAACCTCCCTAAGTTCACCCAGGAGGTAACAGAATTTCTGAATAGACCAATCTGAAGTCAGAAATTTGAGCAGCAATTAAAAACCTCCTAAAAGTGGAAAAGTCCTGGACCAGATAGCTACACTTCGGAGTTTTACCAAACATACAAAGAAGAACTCATACCTATACTACAAAAATTACTCCACAGCTTTGAGAAAGATGGTATCCTTCCTAACTCATCCTACGAAGCCAATATCACCTTGATACCAAAACCACAAAAGGATACAACAAAAAAAGAAAATTACAGACCAATATCCCTAATGAATATAGATGAAAAAATCCTCAACAAAATTATAGCAAATAGAATTCAGCATCACACCAAAAAAAAATAATTCACCATGACCAGGTGGGCTTTATTCCAGGGATGCAAGGCTGTTTCAACATACCCAAATCTATAAATGCAATTTGCCTCATAAATAAAATCAAGAACAAAGACCATATGATTCTCTCAATAGATGCAGAGAAAGCATTTCGCAAAGTCCAACACACCTTTATGATAAAAACTCTTAACAGAATAGGCACAGATGGATCATACATTAAAATTATCAAGTCCATTTATGACAAACCCATGGCCAATATCACACTGAATGGGGAAAAATTGAAGTCATTCCCACTTTGAACCAGAAGGAGACAAAGATGCTCATTATCTTCACTTCTATTCAACATAGTGCTCGAAGTTCTAGCTATAGCAATCAGGCAAGAGTGGGGTATTAAGTGTATCCAAATGGGAGCAGATGAGATCAAACTCTCGTTCTTTGCAGATGATATGGTATTATATCTAGAAAACCCCAAGAATTCATCCAAGAGACTCCTAGAATTCATAAATGAATTCTGTAAAGACTCAGATTACAAAATCAATACACACAAATCAGAGGAATTCATATACACCAATAACAGTCAAACTGAAAATCAAATTAAAAAAACAAAACCTTTTACTATAGTCACCCCAAAATTAAATATCTAGGAATATATTTAATGAAAGATGTGAGAGACATATACAGGGAGAACTATGAAACACTAAAAAAAGAAATTGTAGAAGATGTAAACAGATGGAAAAATCTACCTTGTTCATGGATTGGTAGAATCAATATCATTAAAATGTCAATATTATCTAAAGTGATCTACAGAATTAATGCAATCCCCATCAAAGTACCATCATCATTCTTTACAGATATAGAAAAAATAATTCTACACTTCATATGGAACCAGAAAATGGAACGTATAGCCAAAGCAATCTTAAGCAAAAAGAACAAACTGGGAGGTATCAGTCTGCCACACTTCAAGCTGTAATACAAAGCAATAATAATTAAAACAGCATGTGAATGGCACAGGAACAGAGGCATAAATCTTTGGAACTGGACAGAGAATCCAGTGATGAAATCATCCTCATATGGTAATCTAATCTTTGACAAAGCAGACAAACATACACATTGGGGAAAAGAATCTCTTTTCAATAAACGGTGCTGGGAAAACTGGATAGCTACATGCAGAAGAATGAAACTGGATCCCTACCTCTCACCTCTGACATAAATCCATTCAAGATGGATAACAGTCTTAAACCTAATGCATAAAACTTTAAGAATTCTAGAAGAAGATGTAGAGAAGACTCTTTCAGACATTGGCCTAGGCAAAGAATTTTTGAAGAAGACCCCCAGAGTCATCTCCACAGAAACAAAAATAAAATAAATGGGATCTGATCAAATTAAAAAGATTTTGCACAGCCAAGGAAGCTATTATTAGAGCAAATAGCCTACAGAATGGGAGAAAATATTTGCTCTTTAAACATCCTATAAAGAGCTGATAACAAGAATCTATGTAGAACTGAAAAAAATCATCAAGAAAAAAAATCAAATAACCCCATCAAGAAATGGGCAATGGAAATGAACAGAAATTTTTCAAAAGAAGACAGAATAATGGCCTACATACATATAAAAAATGCTCACCATCTCTAATCATTAGATAAATGGAGATCAAAACTACAATGAGATATCTCCTAACCCCAGTGAGATTGGCCTCTATCAAAAAATTCCCAAACAACAAATGCTGGCAAGAATGTGGAGAGACAGGAACGCTCTTACACTGTTGGTGGGACTGCAAATTAGTGCAACCTCCGTGGAAAAGAATTTGGAGATACATCAAAGAGCTAAAAATAGAAATACCATTCAATCCAGCAATAGCACTACTAGGCATCTACCCAAGAGAGCAAAAGACATGCTATAATAAAGACATCTGCAGCCAAATATTTATGACAGCAGAATTCACTACTTTAAGGATGCAGAAACAACCTAAATGCCCATCAATTCATGGGTGATAATTAAAATTTGGTATATGTATCCAGTGGAATATTACTCAATTATAAGAAATGACAGTAATCTAGTGGCTCTTATATTTTCCTGGATTGAGCTTGAGCCCTTTATCCAAAGTGTGGTAACACAAGATCCGAAGAATAGGCTCCACTTGTTCTTGCCATCAAATTGGTACTGACCGATTAACACTATGGTGCTCACATAGTAGTAATATTCTCCAGGAACGGAAGATTGGGGGGAGGTAAACTCACAGCTATAGGACATGGTGAACATTGTGGGGGGGAAGGGCATGTCTCTAGCCACTGCTAGGCAGAGGCAATGATATAAAATGTAACCAAAATGTTCGTACCCTCATAAATCCTGAAATAAAATAAATACACTGTTGCCCAAAGCTTTAGAAAGTTTCTTTTCTTTTCTTTCTTTATTTATTTTGGTTTCTTTTGTTTCATAAGATTGGCACTTTTTTTACTCTTAGCCCAAGCCTACTGGAATTGGCTCCACAATGTACAGGTTCAGATATTCTTCTTGCTCAGCATTATCTGAGGAAAGAACTGCCTGAACAGAAAAAGAAATCTTAGCCTTCCCTCAGGGCAACACCAGGAAATGTGAAGGAGTAGAGCACATGGTATCTCAACTTGAGTCCTCATACACTTACTGGAAAATAATCATGTAAGGGAAAATATAGATAAATATAGTGGCCTCTGCAGTTTCTCCACAAATCCTTCCATAGCTCTTTGTCTCCATGAGCTCAGAGGTAGGGGGAGACATTGTGTGAACAGGATTTGAGATTGTAAATTGGGTAAGATTTTGTATTCTCTTTATAGCTGGGAAGAGAAATATTGTGATCAATATTGTCTGCATTTTAAGGAGCTTTGGTTTACACATATAAGCATGTTAACTCAGTCTCTGAGCCATTAGTTGCCATGGGTGTGTGTGTGTGCATGTATAAATTCCTACATACAAACCTAAAAATATGTAGGTTGTTTTTGTGAGTTTTTTAAAATATAGTTTTGTATTAATTGGTTACAACTTGTATTTTTCTCCTTAACAGTTTATCTTGATTATCCTTCCATATCAACATGTATAAAGCTATCTCATTTAACGCCAATATGAAGTCCTATAAAATGGATGCGTCCGTGTCTATTTTCCCAGACTGAGTTGATGACTCAGTAAGTAAATAAATAAAGTAATAAAGTTTTTACTTTATTTTTTATTTTTTTTAATTTCAGCATAATATAGGGGTACAAATGTTAAGGTTATATTCATTGCTCTTGCCTTCCCTCCCCCCTCGAGTCAGAGCTTCAAGCGTGTCCATCCCCTTGACAATGCATATCGCACTTATAATGCATATATATTCCCATCCCCTCCTCCCCCCTCCCACCCGCCCGACAACCAATAAATATATTTTTTTAACATTTTGGTTAGATTTTATAACTTTGCCTTTACCTAGCAAGGATTAGAGGTATGCCGTTCTCCTCCACACTGTTCGCCACATCCCTCAGATGTGGATCTACCCCCCAGCCCCCGAATCTCTGGTGAGCACCACCACCCTTTGAGCACCATATTGATAATCAGTACCAATTTGATGGGGAGTACATGTGGAGCCCATTTTTCTGATCTCGTGTCACCGCATTTTGGATAATGGGCTGAAGCTCAATTCAGGATAATATAAGCAGTGCTAGCTCGCTGTCATTTCTTAGAATTAATTAATATTCCATTGTAAACATATACCAAATTTTAATAATCCACCCATGAATTTATGGGCACTTGGGTTGTTTCCACATCCTCGCAATAGTGAATTGTGCTGCCATAAACATTGGGGTTCGGATGTTTTTGTAATAGAATGTCTTATGCTCTTTGGGGTAGATGCCTAATAATTCTATTGCTGGGTCAAATGGTATTTCTATTTTTAGCTCTTTGAGGTATCTCCAAATTCTTTTCCACAAAGGTTGCACTAATTTGCAGTCCCACCAGCAGTGTAAGAGTGTTCCTGTCTCTCTACATCCTTGCCAGCATTTGTTGTATTTTGATAGAGACCAATCTCACTGGGGTTAGGTGGTATCTCATTGTGGTTTGGATTTGCATTTATCTAATGATTTGAGATGTTGATCATTTTTCATATGTTTGCTGGCCATTATTCTGTCTTCTTAGGGAAAGTTTCTGTTCATTTCCATTGCCCATTTCTTGATGGGCTTGTTTGATTTTTTTCTTGTTAATTCTTTTGAGTTGTAGATAGATTCTTGTTATCAGCTCTTTATCAGAAGTGTAGAGAGCAAATATTTTCTCCTATTCTTTAGGTTGTGTATTCACTCTAATGATAGTTTCTTTGGCTGTGCAGAACTTTTTAATTTGGTCAGATCCCATTTGTTTATTTTTGTTGCTGTGGTGATTGCTTTGGCAGTCTTCTTCAAGAATTATTTGCCTAGGCCAATGTCAGAAAGGGGTTTTTCAACATCTTCTTCTAGGATTCTTATGGTTTCATGCCTTAGGTTTAAGTCTGTTATCCATCTTGAGTGGATTTTGTGAGAGGTGAGAGGTAGGAATCCTTATTCATTCTTCTGCATGTAGATATCCAGTTTTCCCAGCACCATTTATTGAAGATAGGTTCTTTTCCCCAATGTATATTTTTGTCTGATTTATTAAAGATTAGGTTACCATATGCATATGGTTTCATCTCTGGAATCTCAGACTTATTCCAAATATCAATGCTTCTCTTCTTGTGCCAGTCCCAGGCTGATTTAATTATTATTTCTTTATAGTACAACTTGAAGGCAGAATGACTAATGCCTCCCAGTTTGTTCTTTTTATTTAAGATAGCTTTGGCTATACACGGGTTTTTTTGATTCTATACAAAGCGAAGTATTATTTTTTCTAGATCTGTTAAGAACGATGGTGGTACTTTGATGGGGATTGCATTAATTCTGTAGATGACTTTAGGTGATTCTGCCATTTTAACGATATTGATTCTACCAATCCATGAACAAGGTAGATTTTTCCATCTGTTTACATCTTCTACAATTTCTTCTTTTAGTGTTTCGTAGTTCTCCTTGTACAAGTCTTTCATACCTTTGGTTAGTTAGATTCCTAGATATTTAATTTTCTTTGGGGCTATATTAAAAGGAATTGCATTTTGGATTTGAGTTTCAGCTTGATGGCTCTTGGCATGTATGAAGGCCTCTGATTTGCGTATATTGATTTTGTAACCTGATACTTTTCTGAATTCATTTATCAAATCTAGGAGTCTCTTGGATGAATCCCTGGGGTTTTCTAGGTATAATATCATATCATATGCGAAAAGTGAGTTTAACTTTAAAACAAATGATTGGAGATAATGCTTCAGGTAAAACTAGAAAATATGTACAAGAAAACTTAGGCGAAAATCTTCATCACATTATATTTGGCAGTAATTTCTTAGTGATGACAGCAAAAGCACAAGTAACAGAAGAGAAAAATAGATGAATTTTGCTTCATAAAAATTAAAATCTTTTATGCCTCTACAGGCACTGTCACAAAAATGAAAAGACAACCCACAGAATGGGAAATATTTGCAAATCATACATTTGATAAGAGAGTAATATTCATAACATATAAATAACTCCTACAACTCAACAATAAAAAACAACGCAATTCAAAAATGGGCAAAGGATTTGAATATACATTTCTCCAAAGAAGATTTACGTATGACTAATAAGCACATGAAAGTTGCTCAATATTATTAGTCATTACGGCAATGCAAATCAAACCCACAATGAGATACCACTTGACACCCATTAAGAGGGCTATTCTAAAAAAACAATAAACATGAAAATAATAAGTTCTGGCAAGGATGTGGAAGAATTGAAATCCTCTTGCATTGTTGGTGAAGATTTAAAATGGTGCAGCTGCTCTGGAAAACAGTTTGGCTGCTCTTCAAAAAGTTAAATACAGAATTACCATATGATCCAACAATTTCATTCCCAGGTACATACCCCAAAGTATTAAGTGCAGAGACACAGATACTTGTGCATCTATGTTCACAACAGCACTCACTATTCACAATAGCTAAAAGGTAGAAACAACTCAAGTGTCCATCAACAGATAAATAGATGAAAATATGTGACATATAAACATGCAATGGAACATTATTAAGACATTAAAAGGAACACAATTCTCATACATGTTACAACATGGATGGACCTTGGAAACATTATGCTCAGTAAAATAAGCCTGATACAGAAAGACAAATAGTATATGATTCCACTTACATGAGGTACTTAGATTAGTTGAATCCATTGGGACACAAAGTAGAGTAGAGCTCTAAGAGCTGGGGGGCAGGTAATGGGAAGCTATTATTTAATAGGTACAGAGTATCTGTTTGGGATGATGAAAAATTTCTGGAAATGGATAATGGTAATTATTGTACAACATTGTAAATGTACTTAATGCCACTGAATTGTACATTTAAAATGGTTATCTTGGTAAATTTTATGATATGTATATTCTACCACAATTAAAAAGACAGTGCTTTAAAATCCTTATCTATATTTTTGTTTACATAAGGGATTTAGTGAGATGTAATTCACATATTGGAATTGCTATGCTGGAGATGGAAGCAAGGTTGGGAGAGGTCTGGGTAGAGAGGTGAGATAAGGCCAATGACTTGAATTGTGAATATGTTGGGTTTGAGATGGCAATACCATATCTATGTGGAGAGGCTTAGAAGGCAGTAGTGATTTGGGTCTAGAGGGAAAGAGGGTAGAGTTGAAAATACAATATTGGGAGCCTACCACATCTGGATGCTTGGAAATAAAACGTGGAATTAAATTATACTGCCCAAGGAGATTATGAAGACATAGAACAAAGAGTCTGAGACGAGCAGGCAGAGAAAACCAAGGAATAGTGGTCAGAGACACAGGAAAAAAAACAGGGCTGAATAGTGCCACAGAAACCACAGAAAGAGAAGGTTTCAAGAAGTATAAGTTCCTTAGTATTTAAAGGAGTTAAATAGGGTGAGTTCAAAAAAAGGCAGTTGGTTGTGGCCATTAAGAGATTTTACTAAACTTAGGAGCTAAGGTAGCCTAGAGATAAGAGCATAAGCTTTGCAACTGAGTACACCTGTGTCCAAATCTAGACCTTAGTACTTATTAGCTGTGTGACAATAGGCAAGTCACTTAAACTCTTAGGAACTCAGTTTTCTATCTGTCAAATGAGGATACTAATATCTATTGCCTATGATTATTTAGATAATTTGAGAAAACAGTGTATGTGAAAAGGATTGGCACAGTGCCTGATGCATACGTTCTCAATAGATGTTCATTCCATTAGTCTACTTTCCCTGCCCTCTGTCAAGACATGAGTTACATTGCTCATCTAAATGGTGGGTGGACCTTTAGGGTTTACCTCCTTCGTTAAGTATATTCCTAGGTACTTTAATTTCTTTGTTGCTATTGTGAAGGGAATTGAGTCTTTGATTTGGTTCTTGATTTGATTGTTGTTGGTGTATGTGAATGCCTCTGATTTCTGTGTATAGATTTTGTATCCTGAGACTTTACTGAATTCATTTATCATTTCCAGGAGTTTCTTGGTTGAATCTTTGGGGTTTTCTAAATATAATATCATAACATCAGCAAACAGTGAAAGTTTGATCTCTTCTGCCCCTATTTGGATACCTTTAATTCCACTTTCCTGTCTGATTGCTATAGCGAGAAATTCCAGCACTATGTTGAATAGAAGTGGAGAGAGTGGGCAGCCTTGTCTGGTTCCAGTTCTAAGTGGGAATGCTTTCCATTTTTCCCCATTCAGTATGATGTTGGCTATGGGTCTGTCATATATGGCTTGTATAGTTTTTAGGTACGTCCCTCCTATGCCTATTTTATTGAGTGTTCGGATCATGAAAGGGTGTTGAATTTTGTCAAAAGCTTTTTCTGCATCTATTAAAAGAATCATGTGGTTTTTGTTTTTGCTTCTGTTTATGTGGTGAATTGCATTTATAGATTTATGTATGTTGAACCATCCCTGCATCCCTGGGATGAAGCCCACTTGGTCGTGATGGATTATTTTTTTGATAAGCGTCTGGATTCGGTTAGCTAAGATTTTGTTGAAAATTTTTGCATCTATATTCATTAGGGATATTGGTCTGTAGTTTTCTTTTTTTGTTGCATCCTTTCCAGGTTTTGGTATCAGAGTAATATTCGCCTCATAAAAGGTGTCGGGGAGGCTTCCGTTCTTCTCGATGTTGTGGAATAGTTTCTGCAAGATAGGTACTAGTTCTTCATTGTAAGTGTGGTAAAATTCGGGTGTGAAACCATCTGGACCAGGACTTTTCTTTTTAGGGAGATATATAATTGCTGTTTCTATTTCAGCTGTTGACATTGGTCTATTCAGGGAATCTATTTCTTCCTGGTTGAGCCTAGGGAGGCTGTGTGTTTCTAGAAATTTGTCCATTTCCTCCACATTTTCCAGTTTGTGTGCATAAAGATTTTTGAAGTACTCATAAATTATATCTTGTATCTCTTTGGGATCAGTTATGATATCTCCTTGTTTGTTCCTGATGGAGCTTATTAGAGATTTCTCTTTTCTGCTTTCCATTAGCTTAGCCTATGGCATGTCTATTTTGTTTGTTTTTTCAAAGAACCAACTTTTTGTTTTATTAATCTCCTGAATAGCTTCCCTGTTTTCAATTTCGTTTAGTTCTGATTTGATCTTGTTGATTTCACTCCTTCTGATGGGTTTGGGGCTGGTCTGTTCTTCTTTTTCCAACTCTTTGAGTCGTTTCATTAGATTGTCTATTTGTGATCTTTTTGACTTTTGGTTACAGGCATTTATGGAGATAAACTTTCCTCTCAGAACTGCTTTAGCTGTGTCCCAGAGGATTTGATAACTTGTCTCTCCATTGTCATTTTCTTTATAGAATTTTAAATTTCCATCTTGATTTCTTCATTTATGAAATAATCATTTAGTAGGAGGTTGTTTAATTTCCACATTTTTTTGTAGAAATGTGAGTTTCTGTTATGGTTGATTTCTACTTTTATTCCACTGTGATCTGAGAAGATACATGGTATGATTTCTATTTTTAAAAATTTCTTAAGGTTTACTTTGTGTCCTAGGATATGGTCAATCTTAGAGAATGTCCTGTGAGCTGATGAGAAGAATGTATATTCAGTGGATTTTGGGTAGAATGTCCTGTAAATGTGAGTGAGTCCCAATAGTTCTAGAGTTTTGTTTAAGTCCATTATTTCTATGTTAATTTTCTGATTGGAGGATCTGTCTCGTGTCATCAGTGGGGTGTTGAAATCTCCAGATATTATGGTATTGCTATTAATCCATTTGTTCAGATCCAGTAAGGTTTGCTTTATGAATCTGGGTGCACTTAAGTTGGGTGCATATATATTTAAAATTGTAATCTCTTCTTGTTGAACTGTGCCCTTCACCATTATATAATGACCCTCTTTGTCTTTCACTACTTTTGTTGGCTCAAAAATGAAATCGTCTGAAATTAGAACTGCCACACCAGCCATTTTTTGGCTTCCACTTCCTTGGAATACTGATCTCCACCCTTTTACTTTTAGTCTATATGCCTCCTTGCAGGTTAGATGTGTTTCCTGAAGACAGCATATACTTGGCCTGTATTTTCTTATCCATTCAGCCAGCCTATGTCTCTTGAGTGGAGAGTTTAAGCCATTCACGTTTATTGAGAGAACTGATAGGTGAGGTAGATTACTGTTCATTCTGGTGGGTTGGATGTTGTTGCTTTGATTTCTCTCTTGAGCCATAGTAATATCTGGCCTTTAATCTTTGGGTTTTGTTTGTTTTTATATTCGTGAGTTTTTATTATGGTGTTCTCTGTGTAACACTGTTTTGAGTACTTCTTGTAGGGCTGGTCTTGTCTTGGTGAATTCTCTGAGCCTTTGCTTGTCTGGGAATGTCTTTATTTCTCCTTCATATACGAAGCTTTGTTTTGCAGGGAATAAGATTCTAGGCTGGGCATTGTTTTGTTTCAGAAGAGTAAGAATGGGGCCCCAGTCTCTCCTTGCTTGTAAAGTCTCATTAGAGAAGTCTGCTGTTATTCGAATTGGCTTTTTCTTGTATGTTACTTGCTTCTTTCGTCTCACAGCTCTTAGAAGGGCCTCTTTAGTTGATGTTTTGGTCAGTCTGATGACTGCATGTTGTGACGTCTTCCTGTTTGCATTGAATCTCTCAGGGGTCCTCTGAGTTTCTTGAACTTGTATATTGAGATTTTGAGTAAGGCCTGGGAAGTTTTCCTCTATTATATTTTCAAAAAGTTTGTCCTACCCTTGAGTGATGTCTTCTTCCCCTTCTGGTAACCGTATGGCCCTCATGTTAGGTTTCTTCACATAGTCCCACATCTCTTGTAGGCTTTGCTCTTTTATCTTGTTTCTCTGCTCTGTCTCTGTGATTGATTTATTTAATTGGAAGGTGTTATCTTCAATCTCTGAGATGCTTTCTTCTGTTTGATCTACCCTGTTCTTGAGACTTTCCACTGTATTTTGTAGTTCCCTGAATTGATTCTTCATCTCCAGGAATTCAGTTAAAGTTTTCTTCACTGTATCCATCTCTTTAGTGAACTTTTGTTCCATATCCTGCAGGCTTTTTGTGGTTTCTTTGTGTTGATTATTGAGTTGCTCTTGCAGGTCAGTGAGTGTTCTTGTGATCCACATACGAAATTCCTCTTCTGTCATTTTGGTTGCCAGGTTTTGGTTGTTGTCTGTTTCTAAGGGGCTGGTGCTCCTCTTTGGGGGTGTATTTTCCGTTTTTTTTCTTCATATTTCCAGAGTTCCTTCGCTGATTTCTTCCCATGTCACTCATTTGTTGTTTCTTTCCTTTAGGTTTTCGTTTGTGTAGTCACACGTCTTGTTTAGTTTCTGAGCCGGTAGGTGGTGTTGCTCACTTTTGGTGGCCGTTGCTGGGCTGGTGTCTGCAGGTCTCTCTACCCGCTAGCAGTCCGAGATGCAGTGGAGGGGAAACAGCCAATTCACCTACCCTTCCCACTGATCTCCGGCCTGCTCCGGCAACCTCTAGTCTTCTGCCTTCTTAATTACACAGGTGGAGATAGATGGCAGGTACAGGAACACTTCCTATCTCAGCTCCACCCCCAAGACGGGGCTAGAAACTTTGGAGCCAAAGGCCCAGCTCCAAGTCACCAGAGTGTGGTGGTCGTAAAATCTCTCTGCCTTATGTCCACCAAGGGCAGCCTCCTACGGAACTCGGCACTGCCCCAGCAAATTTCAGGGCCTGGACACCAAGCGCAGGAGACCTGTGCAGGGAGAGAGTGTCCTGAAGCCGGCAGGCAGGTAGCCGGACCCACCAATCCCCATCTTCTGTCTCTTTAATTACACAGGTAGAGATAAGCGGCAGGAATGGGAACAGTTCCTATCTCAGCTCCGCCCCCAAGGCAGGTACAGAGACTTTGGAGCCAAAGTCTCAGCACAAGCCCCATCTTCTGTCTCTTTAATTCCATAGGTGGAGATAAGGGGCAGGAACAGGAACAGTTTCTATCTTGGCTCCACCCCCAAGGTGGGGATGCAAACTTTAGAGCCAAAGGCCTAGCCCCAAATCCCCGGATGTGGGAGTCATAAAATATCTCTGTCTAATAACCACTAAAGGCAGTCTCCTACGAGGCTCTGCTCTGCCCAGTCGGGCTCCGCACTCTGGACACAGAGCGCAGGAGACCTGTGTAGGGAGAGACTGACCAGGAGCGGGCAGGCAGGCAATGGGACCCACCAATCCCTGTCTTCTGTCTCCTTAATTACACAGGTGGAGATAAGCGGCAGGAATGGGAACAGTTCCTATCTCAGCTCCGCCCCCAAGGCTGGGACAGAGACTTTGGAGCCCAGGGCGGGGCTCTGGGTCACAGGAGAGTGTATAAGGCAGTGTTTCTCTACCTTAAATCTACCAAGGGCAATCTCCCCTGTAGTACTTACCCATCCAGGCAGAGTCAACTCTCTGAGCACAGAGTCACTGCCACTTGTGCAGCAAGTGATGGTCCAATATCAAATTGGTGGAGCAGGGGCGCGTACCAGCACTCTCTCTTCACCACCCCTCCAAACCCCGAGCCCTAGTCAGTGCTGGAATGCAGAGGCAGGAGCGGTGCTGGAGGGGCAGAGGGAGGAGGGTCCTAATGGATCAAAGAGTCTAACTTATCGCACTCTGACTTCTCAGTGCTATCCCAAACCTCCTCTATATCCAAAGTCAAAGCCTCCTTGTGTGTAAACTCCCCTTAGCCTTGACCTGGGAGTATTCTTAAGGGAGATGCCCTAGTAGGCTCTGGTTCCTGCTGTGCAGAGAATGGTTCCTGGGCTCGGACCCTCCCCCTCCTTATACTGCCGCTGCTGTGTGTTCTGGAGAACTCAGAGTGTTCCCTGCTCTAGTCTCCTCTCCACATGGCTTTGTCCCATGCTGCCACTTCTCACCAACTTCAGGCACCTCCTGGCCTACGTGGAAGTGGAGCTCGCTGTAGGAGGGGGTGTTTCTCTGCACCTTGTAGGGGTGGTGCCACTGCCAGCCGGCAGCGTCTTAAACCGCGCCTCGCTCCCTCCCTGTTGTGTGCCTCCGAATCCCTGAGTTTTACGGAAGAATAATCGATTCACCTTTGCTTTAGGCTATAAATGGTTTTATCCCTCCGTTTCCTGGTGGATGTCTGCAGGCTTTCGAAGCTGGTCTCGTGGAAGTGCAGATCGCTCGCGTGTGGCTATCCGCTTTCTTCACTTTTCGCTCTGGGAGCAGAGAGCCAGGAGGGCACCCCTACTCCGCCATTTTTCAACTCCTCCACAATAACCATTTTTATGTTTTCTTCCTGAAGCAGTTCAAGGGTTACATATAGCTTTGCAGTGATGCCAAATAATCACAATACAGTTGACAAATTCCTTGTCATTTCTGACCATAAACTTTGAATGGTCAGTGGTTCACTATGCTCAGTGCCCATTGAGCTCAGATTGCCTAGTCTATAGTCTTGATTTGAGAGATCCACGTAATTGGCAGAGCTGTAATCTATTTTGATGCTCCAACTGATTATTAGAGCAGGGCCCTATCATAGGAGTGAAAGATTTCCCCTTGCTTCCAGCTCACATCCCAGTCATCTTGGACAGCCTTTGACACAGTCAAAAGATTTCAAAACCTACCTTGGATGGGTACTATCCAATGTCTCTCAACTTCTTACCTAAGGAGTTCTTAGTAAAAAATCTTAGTTCCCTTGGATGAGCCAATCCAGATCCCTTTCTGCTTTCCATTTCTTGAGGGAAAACAAAGCTGCTTCCCATCTAGAAATATATAAGATATAGCTGAAAACACTTTGGATTTTAGGTCATGATTGGAGTTCTGGCTATTATTTCAACTCTGGGTCTCTATTTTCTTTGAAAGATTTTTGTTATCCTCTTCTCTTTTCTTCTGGTGGGTGGTAAGATTAATAACAAATGAATAGAAAGGGGCCTTTCCCCTTCCAAGTTATTTCTGTAGATCCTTTTTTAGTCTTCTAGGAAATTACTTATCACACCATTGGGCAATCATTTTTGGGGGAGTCCATATTTCTTGTAGAAATATGAATTTCTTGAAGGCAAAGACTATGGTTTTGTTTCTCGCTCTTTCTCCCAAGGATCCAATGGAAACACTTAGATGTCTTAGATATTTCATTCATTTGGTAGATACTTAATGAGGGCCTGCTACTGGCCAGCCTTGTGTCAGGTGCTCAATTTCAGTGGTGGGAGAGGGGGTGATAGAAAAAAAAAACATTCTGATCTGACGCTACGGTCATCCTTATCAGTCTTGTGGCAGGCCACTGGCCTGTCAAACACGAAATGTCTGCCTCAGGGTGAGGAACCCTAGAATAACTGTTGAATGGGGAAAAGGGCATGAAATGTAGGACTTGGCTATACTTGTGCCTTCCTGAATGCTATATATGGGCCCTTCCATTCTCAGGACCATAGTTCATCTATCTAATCATAATAACTAACATTTGCTGATGTCTTCCTTTGGGTCAGGAACTGTGTGTGAAACAGTGTATATACTTTACTGCATTCATTCTTCCCCATAACATTATGAAGGCATTTTTACATATGAGGATCTTAAGGCCCAAAAAGGTTATGTTTAATAAAACATAGCTAAGAAATAACAAAGCCAGGACTTGAACCCAAGTCAAACTCCAGATCCTGAATATTCAATCTCTGTTCTATACTGCCTCCTTGAAAACTGAGGCTACTAATATCAATGCTGTCTTCCTCACGCCATTTTTGTGAGAGCCTCTGAGTCTACAGATGTGGAAAGTACTATGTAAACTCTAAAGCGGGATCTATAGATGGAAGCTATATTGTTGCTATTGTCAGCTTTAGCATCAATTCAGGCCTTTTACATTCTTCTCTGTTGCTGCGTTCTCACATAACACCTGTGCAACAATACAGTGTTGTGTTTAAGAACATGAACTCTTGCATATTTTTCCAAGTTCAAATCTGAGCTCTGCTTTTTACTGTGTGACCTTCAGCAAATATTTAACCTCAGCTTGCTCCTTACTAAAATCGGGATATGTTTATCAGCTTGCTCCTTACTAAAATTGGGAATATAAGGGTATCTACCTCATAAGGTTGTGATGACAATTAAATGTGTTAGGCACTTAGAACATGTCTGGCACAGAGCTATTTGAGAAAGCAGTGGCTTATGTTCCCTCCATTGTTCTACTCAGATTAACCCAGGTTAGCAAAGAGGATAGTGGTGAGGAGAGGGGAGATGTGGTCTGACAGAGAGTTAGAGCTGAGATAACACCATTCTGGGCCTGGTATAGAGGCCAAATCCCTTCAGAATAACTCCCACAGGCTGGGGAGAACCAGATGGTTGACTTTGTTATTGTCACTAAACAGAAAGTCAAGCCACAGCTACCATCTGTCTGGCTTGCCTTTCTATTCTGAGCCTGCCTTTTCCCTTTAAAGAGATATGTATAAGATGGGACTTAAGAAAAGAGCTTGTCAGTAGTTGATTTTGGAGCCTGGGTGAGATTATTAACATGAAGGAAAACCTATACTTTGTCTGATATATTGCCAAGAACCTGGGTTTTGGAGTCAGACAGATCTGGCTTTGAATATCAGCTCTGCCATTTACCTGCTGTGTGATTTGGGAAATCACCTTAATACCTCTGAGTATGTGGGCTCCTCTCTAAAAAGCTTGGATAATAATAACAACACCTATCATAGGTAGGTTGACTGATACACACACATTAGCAGGAAATGTTAACTTTCATTTCCTTTCTAACCTACATTTTCACCTAGCAACTGAAAGGATGAAGTAGTTATGGGCTTGGGAGTATTAGGAATCTAGGGATCATTAGATATAGGCTCCTCCAGCACAGCAGCAGATAGTATGATTCATGGAGTTTAAAGTCAGAACCTAGGTTTTAGTCTTAATCTTCCCTTTATTAGCTATGGCCCATGAGCTCTGTCACCATGTGCCTCTTTAAGCCTTTGTTTTCTCATCTTTCAAACAGAGATCTGTTCCTACCTTGACTGCTTTCCAGAATTGTTAGAAAGTTAAGGTGAAGGTGTATCCCTGGAACATGATTATTATGGTCACACACAGGTGTAGTTAGATAGATGGGAAGAGCAGGTTTGGGGGAAGGGGGATGTTGGTAAGCAGTGCCTCTGGAAGGAAGCTCAAAATTCCCATAGTTCTTAGTAAAGGTAAACCAAAGGGGCTGCTTATACACCAAGACAGTGCACAGGACAGTAACAATGAAACAGGCATCATGGATAGAAAATAAGACATTGAGGGACCTGTCAGCCAGGAGTAAATACTTTTTAATGTTTTAGGTCACATAGATCATTTTTTTTGTAAATCTTGAATCCTTGTTATTGGTGTGCCCATAACCCAAAAAGTGTTCATAGTACACATTAGGTTGTTTTTCCCCATTCCCTCCTCCTCCTTCCTCCTGGTTGATTTCCACTGTTTTACTTCCCTCTGTGCACATGTGTGCTCATCGGTTAGTTCCAATTTAATAGTGAGTACATGTGGTGTTTGTTTTTCCACTTTTGATGTAATTCTCTTAAGGAAATACTCTCCAGTTCCATCCAGATTGTTGCAAAAGGTTCATTCATTTTTTTTAAATGAATGAGTAGTGCCCCATGGTGTACATATACCACATTTTATTAATCCACTCATGAATTGATGGGCATTTGAGTTGGTTCCACATCTTTGCAATTGTGAATTGTGCTGCAATAAACATTCAACTGCAAGTGTCTTTTTTATGAAAAGACTTCTTTCCCTTTGGGTAAATGCCCAATATTGGGATTCCTGAATCGAATGGTAGGTCTACTTTTAGTTCTTTGAGGAATCTCCATACTGTTGCCCATAGAGGTTGTACTAATTTGCAGTCCCACCAACAGTGTGTCTTTCTTTTTCTCTGCGTCCATGCCACCATCTATTGTTTTGGAGTTTTTAATAAAAGCCATTCTTACATTCTGGTTTACAGCTCCACGTGGAAAAAAAATAAAAACAGAAATAAAAAATAAAGCCATTCTAACTGGGGTAAAGACATTTCCCAGGGGGGAAAAACATGACGGATTAGGGGTGCCCTCCTGGCTTTCTGCTCCCAGAGCGAAAAGTGAAGAAAGCAGATAGCCACACGCGAGCGATCCGCAGTTCCACAGGACCAGCTTCACAAGCCTGCAGACATCCACTGGGAAACGGAGGGATAAGACCATTTACAGCCTAAAGCAAAGGTGAATCAATTATTCTTCCGTAAAAATCGGGGGTTCGGAGGCACACAACAGGGAGGGAGCGAGGCACAGTTTAAGCCCCTGCTGACTGGCAGTGGCGCCAACCCTACCTGGAGCTGAGCAACACCCCCTCCTACACCAAGCTCCACATCCACGTAGGCCGGGAGGTGCCTGAAGTTGGTGAGAAGTGGAGGCGCGGAACAAAGCCGTGTGGAGACGAGACTACAGCAGGGAACACTGAGTTCTCCAGAGCACACAGCAGCGGCAGTATAAGGAGGGGGAGAGTCCGAGCCCAGCAACCCCTCTCCACGCAGCAGGAACCAGAGCCCACTCTGGCATCTCTCTGCAGAACACTCCCAGGTCAAGGTTAAGGGGAGTTTTCACAGAAGGAGGCTTTGACTTTGGATATAGAGGAGGTTTGGGACAGCACTGAGAGGCCAGAGTGCGCTAAGTTAGACTCCTTGATCCATTAGGACCCACCTCCCTCTGCCCCTCCGGCACCGCTCCCGCCTCTGCACTGCTCCTCCACATTCCAGCGCTGACATGGCATTCTAGCGCTGACCTGGGCTCCGGGTTTGGAGGGGAGGCGCAGAGAGAGCGCTGGTACGCGCCCCTGCTCCACCAATTTGATAGTGGATGGTCACTTGCTGCACAAGTGGCACTGACTCTGAACTCAAAGAGTGGACCCTGCCTGGATGGGGCAGTACTACATGGGAGGTTGCCCTTGGTAGATTTAAGGCAGAGAAACATTGTCTTCTACACTCTCCTGCGACCCAGAGCCCCGCCCTGGACTCCAAAGTCTCTGTCCCAGGCTTGGGGGCGGAGCTGAGATAGAAACTGTTCTCATTCCTGCTGCTTATCTCCACCTGTGTAATTAAGGAACCAGAAGACAGGGACTGGTGGGTCCCAGGGCCTGCCTGCCTGCTCCTGGTTGGTCTCTCCCTACACAGGTCTCCCGCGCTCTGTGTCCTGAGTGCGGAACCTGTCTGGGGAGACTGCTTTTAGTGGTTACTAGGCAGAGATATTTTACGACCCCCACATCCGGGGATTTGGGGCTAGGTCCTTGGCTCCAAAGTTTGTATCTCCACCTTGGGGGCGGAGCCGAGATAGAGACTGTAACTGTTCCTGCCACTTATCTACACCTGTGGAATTAAAGAGACAGAAGACGGGGCTTGTGGCTGAGTCTTTGGCTCCAAAGACTCTGTCCCTGCCTTGGCGGCGGAGCTGAGGTCTGCCGCACTCAGTGTCCTGGCCCTGGACTTTGATTGGGCAGGGCCGAGCCTTGTAGGAGGCAGCCCTTGGAGGATATAAGGCAGAGAGATTTTACGACCTACACACTCTGGTGACTAGGAGATGGGCTTTTGTCTCCAAAGTTTCTAGCCCTGAATTGGGGGTGGAGCTGAGATAGGAACTGCTCCAGTTCCTGCCATCTATCTCCACCTGTGTAATTAAGGAGGCAGAATACGGGAGGCCACCGGAGAAACCCGGAGACCAGCGGGAAGGGTAGGTGATTCTGCTGTTTCCCCTCCACTGCATCTCAGACTGTTGGCAAGCTCCCCAGCGAGTAGAGAGACCTGCAGACACCAGCCCAGTGGCGGCCGCCGCAAGTGAGCAATACCACCTACTGGCTCAGAAACTAAACAAGACGTGTGAATACCCAAACGAAAA
Source organism: Mirza zaza (assembly GCA_008750895.1). Classification (NCBI taxonomy): domain Eukaryota; kingdom Metazoa; phylum Chordata; class Mammalia; order Primates; family Cheirogaleidae; genus Mirza; species Mirza zaza. Next base: position 43,961 of record VSMD01000617.1, read on the forward strand.
CCTAAAGGAAAGAAACAACAAGTGAGAGACATGGGAAGAAATCAGCGAAGGAACTCCGGAAATATGAAGAAACAAACGGAAAACACACCCCCCAAAAGGAGCACCAGCCACTTAGAAACAGACAACAACCAAAACCTCTCCACCAAAATGACAGAAGACGAATTTCGTATGTGGATCATAAGAACACTCACTGTCCTGCAAGAACAACTCAAAAACCAACATAAAGAAACCACAAAATGCCTCGAGGGTATGGAACAAAGGTTCACTAAAGAGATCAAAACAATGAAGGGAACTTTAACCGAAGTGCGGGAGATGAAGAATCAACTCAGGGAACTACAAAATACAGTGGAAAGTCTCAAGAACAGGGTTGATCAAACAGAAGAAAGAATCTCAGAGATTGAAGATAACACCTTCCAATTAAATAAATCCGTCACAGAGATAGAGCAGAGAAACAAGAGAAAAGAGCAAAGCCTACAACAGCTGTGGGACTATGTGAAGAAAGCTAACGTGAGGGTCATAGGGTTACCAGAAGGGAAAGAAGACACCACTCAAGGGTTGGACAAGCTTTTTGAAGATATAATAGAGGAAAATTTCCCAGGCCTTACTCAAAATTTTGATATGCAAGTTCAAGAAGCTCAGAGGACCCCTGGGAGATTCAATGCAAACAGGAAGACGTCACGACATGCGGTCATCAGACTGACCAAAATATCAACTAAAGAGGCCCTTCTAAAAGCTGTAAGATGAAAGAAGCAAGTAACTTACAAGGGAAAGCCAATTAGAATAACAGCAGACTTCTCTAATGAGACTTTACAAGCAAGGAGAGACTGGGGTCACGTTCTCACTCTTCTGAAACAAAACAATGCCCAGCCTAGAAACTTATTCCCTGCAAAACTAAGCTTCGTATATGAAGGAGAAATAAAGACATTCTCAGACAAGCAAAGGCTCAGAGAATTCACCAAGACAAGACCAGCCCTACAAGAAGTACTCAAAACAGTGTTACACACGGAACACCATAATAAAACCTCACGAATATAAAAACAACCAAAACCCAAAGATTAAAGGCCATATATTGCTAAGGCTCAAGAGAGAAATCAAAGCAACAACATCCAACCCACCAGAATGAACAGTAATCTACCTCATCTATCAGTTCTCTCAATTAATGTGAATGGCTTAAACTCTCCACTCAAGAGACATAGACTGGCTGAATGGATAAGAAAATACAGGCCAAGTATATGCTGTCTTCAGGAAACACATCTAACCTGCAAGGATGCGTATAGACTAAAAGTAAAAGGGTGGAGATCAGTATTCCAAGCAAGTGGAAGCCAAAAGAAGGCTGGCGTGGCAGTTCTAATTTCAGACGACTTAGTTTTCAAACCAACAAAAGTAGTGAAAGACAAAGAGGGTCATTATATAATGGTGAAGGGCACAGTTCAACAAGAAGAGATTACAATTTTAAATATATATGCACTCAACTTAGGTGCACCCAGATTCATAAAGCAAACCTTACTGGATCTAAACAAATTGATTAATAGAAATACCATAATCACCGGAGATTTCAACACCCCACTGACAGCACGAGACAGATCCTCCAAACAGAAAATTAACAAAGAAATAATGGACTTAAACAAAACTCTAGAACAATTGGGACTGACTGACATTACAGGACATTCTACCCCAAATCCACTGAATATACATTCTTCTCATCAGCTCACGGGACATTCTCTAAGATTGACCATATCCTAGGACACAAAGTAAACCTCAAGAAATTTAAAAAAATAGAAATCATACTATGCGTCTTCTCAGATCACAGTGGAATAAAAGTAGAAATCAACCGTAACAGAAACTCACATTTCTACACAAAAACATGGAAATTAAACAACCTCCTACTAAATGATTACTTCATAAATGAAGAAATCAAGATGGAAATAAAAAAGTTCTATGAAGAAAACGACAATGGAGAGACAAGTTATCAAATCCTCTGGGACACAGCTAAAGCAGTTCTCAGAGGAAAGTTTATCTCCATAAATGCCTATACCCAAAAGTCAAAAAGATCACAAGTAGACAATCTAATGAAACGACTGAAAGAGTTCGAAAAGGAAGAACAGATCAGCCCCAAACCCAGCAGAAGGAGCGAAATTAACAAGATCAAATCAGAACTAAATGAAATCGAAAACAGGGAAGCTACTCAGGAGATTAATAACTCAAAAAGTTGGTTTTTTGAAAAAATAAACAAAATAGACACGCCATTGGCTAAGCTAACGAAAAGCAGAAAAGAGAAATCTCTAATAAGCTCCATCAGGAACAAAAAAGGAGATATCACAACTGATCCCAAAGAGATACAAGATATAATTTATGAGTACTACAAAAATCTTTATGCACACAATCTGGAAAAAGTGGAGGAAATGGACAAATTTCTAGAAACACACAGCCTCCCTAGGCTCAACCAGGAAGAAATTGATTCCCTGAACAGACCAATCTCAACAGCTGAAATAGAAACAGCAATTTAAAATCTCCCTAAAAAGAAAAGTCCTGGTCCAGATGGTTTCACATCCGAATTTTACCACACTTACAAAGAAAAACTAGTACCTATCTTGCAGAAACTATTCCACAACATCGAGAAGAACGGAAGCCTCCCCGACACCTTTTATGAGGCGAATATTACTCTGATACCAAAACCTGGAAAGGTTGCAACAAAAAAAGAAATGTACCGACCAGTATCCCTAATGAATATAGATGCAAAAAGTTTCAACAAAATCTTAGCTAACCGAATCCAGACGCTTATCAAAAAAGTAATCCATCATGACCAAGTGGGCTTCATCCCAGGGATGCAGGGATGGTTCAACATACGTAAATGTATAAATGCAATTCACCACATAAACAGAAGCAAAAACAAAGACCACATGATTCTTTCAATAGATGCAGGAAAAGCTTTTGACAAAATTCAACACCCTTTCATGATATGAACACTCAATAAAATCGGCGTAGAAGAGACATACCTAAAAATGATACAAGCCATATATGACAGACCCATAGCCAACATCATACTGAATGGGGAAAAACTGAAAGCATTCCCACTTAGAACTGGAACCAGACAAGGCTGCCCACTATCTCCACTTCTATTCAACATAGAGCTGGAAGTCCTGGCTATAGCAATCAGACAGCAAAGTGGAATCAAATGTATCCAAATAGGGGCAGAAGAGATCAAACTTTCACTCTTTGCTGATGATCTGATATTGTATTTAGAAAATCCTAAAGATTCAACCAAGAAACTCCTGGAACTGATAAATGATTTTAGTAAAGTCTCAGGATACAAAATCAATACACAGAAATCAGAGGCATTCATATACGCCAACAACAATCAAATCGAGAACCAAATCAAAGTCTCAATTCCCTTCCCAGTAGCAACAAAGAAATTAAAGTACCTAGGAATATACTTAACCAAGGAGGTAAAAGACCTCTACAGGGAGAACTATGAAACACTAAGGAAGGAAATAGCAGAGGATGTAAACAGGTGGAAATCCATTCCATGCTCGTGGATCGGCAGACTCAACATCATTAAAATGTCTATACTACCCAAACTAATCTACAGATTCAATGCAATACCTATTAAAATCCCATCAACATACTTCACGGATATAGAAAAAAATAATTTTATGCTTCATATGGAACCAATGAAGACCCCGAATATCAAAAGCAATTCTAGGCAACAAAAACAAAATGGGAGGCATTAATATGCCAGATATCAAACTATACTACAAAGCTGTAGTAATTAAATCAATCTGGTACTGGCATAAAAATAGGAATATTAACCAATGGAACAGAACTGAGAATCCTGATATAAAACCATCTTCATATAGCCATCTAATCTTTGACAAAGCAGACAAAAACATATGCTGGGGAAAAGAATCCCTTTTCAATAAATGGTGTTGGGAAAACTGGATAGCCACTTGTAGAAGACTAAAGCAGGACCCACACCTTTCACCTCTCACAAAAATCAACTCACGCTGGATAACAGACTTAAACCTAAGGTACGAAACTATAAGAATTCTAAAGGAAATTGTTGGAAACACTCTCCTAGACATTGGCCTAGGCAAAGAGTTTATGAAGAAGTCCCCAAAGGCAATCACAGCAGCAACAAAAATTAATAAATGGGACATGATCAAACTAAAAAGCTTCTGTACAGCCGAAGAAACAGTAATGAGAGTAAACAGACAACCTACAGAGTGGGAGAAAATTTTTGCATCCTACACATCCGATAAGGGGTTGATAACTAGAATATACTTAGAACTCACTAAAATCAGCAAGAAAAAATCAAATAACCCTATTAAAATGTGGGCAAAGGACTCGAACAGAAACTTTTCTAAAGAAGACAGAAGAATGGCCAACAAACATATGAAAAAATGCTCAACATCTCTAATCATCAGGTAAATGCAAATCAAAACCACAATGAGATATCACTTAACTCCAGTGAGAATGGCCTTTATCAAAAAGACCCCAAACAGGCCGGGCGTGGTGGCTCAAGCCTGTAATCCTAGCTCTCTGGGAGGCCGAGGTGGGCGGATCGTTTAGAGCTCAGGAGTTTGAGACCAGCCTGAGCAAGAGCGAGACCCCATCTCTACTATAAATAGAAAGAAATCAATTGGCCAACTAATATATATAGAAAAAATTAGCCGGGCATGGTGGCACATGCCTGTAGTCCCAGCTACTTGGGAGGGTGAGGCAGCAGGATTGCTTGAGCCCAGGAGTTTGAGGTTGCTGTGAGCTAGGCTGACGCCACGGCACTCACTCTAGCCTGGACAACAAAGTGAGACTCTGTCTCAA
>VSMD01000629.1:0-59196 GCA_008750895.1 Mirza zaza
ATCTTTAAGGTCCCATTCAAGCCCTGCACCACTGAAGGAGAATCTTCTAAGTTTTCCAGCACACAAAGCTTTGCCCTCTCTTCATAACTCATTGTGAAATCTTCAATCATTGTGTTTGTGTTGCTTTTCTCTTCCTAGCTACATTTAAAGGAATTAAAAGCAGCAAATAGGTATTATAGTTGATTATATTCCTCAGAGTATCACGTATCTTTCTCAATGGCTATTTGATGCTTTCCAAAGACCTGCCGGCTTATCAGTTGGTTTTGTATGTGATAATTTGGAAAGAAAACAACTGTCAACACATTGATAAATGATAGTGTTAGATACTCACACTGACTGGCAAGAAATGAAAACTTTTATTGTCTTTAAAATAAAAACAACAAAATGTCTTGCATACAATTTTTACTAGGACATAAAGTGCAAGTTGGTGTTAGTGTAGATGCAATATCAAAGGTTACTGAATATTATTTCACTAAGTATATGTATAAATTACAGTGTGTAAGAAGGTATATGGAGAATTTTAGAAACTAAGTCTAGAAATGTCTTTAGCATTTACCTTTTCTTCTTTTCCTGTGCAGAAGTTCTATTTTTTATCATTTTAAAACAAAATATTGTAGTTTATTCTGATTATAGTGGTATTTTTATCCACACATTTTAAGAAAAACTATATTATTAATAGTGCTCCACATAGTTAAGAGATCAACTTCATTATAAAGATGAGATTAAATTCATATGTAAATAATTTGGAATACTGTAATTTTCTTATAAAAAACATAAGTTTTAATAACATAATTTTTTGAATTTTAGAGAACTATTTAAATGTAAAAAATAGTAAAAATCAGTTGTAATATTTTTAAAGATATTATCTAATGTCAAAATTTTATTGCATTATATTCATATATAGAATGTATCAATTTATATCTCTATAAATAACTATAAAGAGAGAGAAAAAGAGAGTTGTAGATATAATTAGAATATTCTTATATAATGTGTACAACATAGTATGAAACCCTTTTTACAATTTTGATGAGCAAGATTATATAATTTTCTTGTGGTAATTTGATTTCCTCTTTTATTCTGCTTGGAGATTTCCAATATTTTACTTATTCATTATTAATTTTTCTTTTGTGAATGTTTTGGGCATTCATTTTACCATTTTTCTTGATTATGGCACCTAATGGAATTTTTATTGAATACCATCTATTATATTTTGCACCAGCACAAAGTGGTCATGAATTTAAATTGATAAACAGGCTTATACAATGTACAGTAGGCTTCAATCTGATACTGTGTCTACTCAGCTCTATGGAAAGAGAGAGGGCGGGAAATAAAGCACTTACAGCATTGTCATCTCATCGGAAGGACCCAATGGTTACCTGAGTGTGCCTCTTCCTGTGCCTCTTCTCACACACACACATACACACACACAGTACAAAGATGGCTCAAGATTGTGAAGGCATTTGTGACCACAGCTTTAGCTTCCTGCCAGTCTTTTACACCCCCTGTTCATACTAGCCAATGGCTTGCATGACAACTCACAGCAAGCATGCTAACAGGAAACAAGAAAGACACATCAATGTGTCAAATGCATGCTAACAGGAAACAAGAAAGACACATTAATCCCCATTTACTTTACTATAGAAGTTTCAAAGGAAACAGAAACTCCATGTCCTTTTTGCAGATCTCAGAGCAGACCTGATGTCAACCCTTACTCTTTCATGTAATTGGAAAATATTTTCCAGGTTTATAAATTATACTTAACTTTCTTTAAGGTATTTTTGATATGTAAATTTTTATTTGACATATATTTTCATCTTTAATTATATAAATTATTTTTATAACTAGAATATTCATCTCCAATAATAATAATTGCTAAGTTAACAATTAAAATTAATCATTCCCGCAGAATGGAACAGAAGTGTGTTAAATATTTACATGCATTACCTCACTGTATTTTATCCATTTTTATATTTTATTGAAAAATTCATTTTTCCTAATGTTGTTCATTCTATTCTTATATTTAAAGTTTCAGTTAATACATAATTATTTTAATGTGCTATAAATGATTCTTTCATTAACTAACTTCAAATAAACAATTCTCTAAAATGCAGCAGAAAATAAAACAAACTAAAATAGCCACCTCATATATCTTCCATTTTGATGAGGAGAAATACAAAGCAAATGAATATATACATAAAAAATATAAAATATGCCAGTTGTAAGTGCTGTTAAAGTAATATCTTGGGAAAATAGCATAAACCATGTTGTGAAGAGAGTGATAGAAGGGTCTTCACTGTGAAAGTCATAGTGGAGTAAAACCCAAAAGATGTACAAAAGTTTCAGTTACGGAGAATTCCAGGCACAGAGAAGACAGTGTGTCCTCAGTGGAAATATACTTGGTTGTTCTAATGATAGCATGGAGATGTGGGTGCTTAAAGCAGCCTGGACTGAACTAGAGTGAGAATAGGAAAATGTGACATCAGAGAGTTGACTAATGACCAAATCTAATCTCTCATGCCCTCTATATCTCTCTTGCAATATGTATAATATACATATATACACACACATATATATATTCAAACATGTGTGTGTGCCTATGTGTGTCTTCTTTCTTTCTAACTTCTACCTAATTTTATCTCTATCTACACCCTAACCCTTTCAACATTCCCTTCTCAGGCAAGCATTTTATTGTAGTATGTTTTTCATCGATTTTTATGTGAATTTTATAATTTGTGTATTTTTTGTATGCCTATCTATTTTTATAAACTATATCACATTGATTAACTGTTTTTCCTATTCTGTTCACTATGCACAGCGAGTTAATGAGCGAAACATTTTTTTGCAGTAAGTTCTAACCTGAAGATGTTTTCTACTTGCCGTTTCATATTCTGTTTTAACCCTACTCTCCAATGATAGACAAGTAGCTAGAATGGCAAGAGCTCACATCTAGAATATGTCCCTCCATGTCTGTGCAAGAATTTCCCTAGGGTAGTAGCATAGAATAAGAAACTTTATTCTTTATTGTATTCTGAGTTAGTTAATATAACACATGAAAAACATCTCAGGTAAAACTATCTAGCCTAATTCAAGTATGTAACTGAGCATTTTACTTTTGCAAAAACCAGGTACAATGCTATTATGTACTGTTATGATGATGGGTACACTGAAATCCCTGACTTCAACATTATACAATTCATCCATGTAACAAAAAACTCTTGTAACCCCCAATTCCATTGAAATTAAAAAGAAAAAAGAGAGATTTTGAAAAATGATTGGAAATATAATGATTTATATATCACTTCCTTGACTTAAAAAATATTTTATTATATCTATAAATACCAGTATCTCCATTCATATTCCACAAATTTGATTTTATTTAGTCATACTTAATTTTCTTTGAATTTAAAAATTATTTTCTTTTTATTTATTATTCCTTTTTCCATTCTGTTTTTTATTTATGTTTTCATTTTGATAAATATCTTTTACCTTGCTTTGTATTATTTAATATTCTTTATTAACAACTTGAGACATAGTTTGGCTCATTTATTTTCATAACTTATTAAAGACCATTATTTTACATGAAATACCATCATTTATTAATTATATATAAGATAAAACATTCAAATATATTTCATATTTACAAATTCCATGGTTGGTTTTATTGTAATATTAATTTTTCTGCCAGAGAATGTTAAATTACTCACAATAATTATGTACAGGTTTACCCAGAGGAGCCCTGGTTTATTACTGTTTTCCCAAGTATAATTAGTAATTGGACATTTCATACTTAATAATGATACTTTCATATACAAATATCATGTTGAACAACACATTATGTGGCCATTCTTAAAAAATCAATTTATATTTATCTAATCTATTATTATAAAGATTTGCTTCATGTACAATGATGTTATATTAGGGAATAACAGGAGTAAAGATAAAAATGTCTACACTTTGAGAACTAACCATGTGCTATATACACTCTTCCATACACTTTACATGTATGAAATAACTTAATACTGAAAACAACCCTTTGAGAGGTTATTATACCCATTATATAGATAAGAAAGTGAGGGAAAGATAATTACAAGAATTTCTTTAAGAAAATAATAAGTAACATGTCTTCTGATTTCATTATGTATTCTATAATCACTATGTAGTTACTTTTATCTCAATCTAAGAGATTTGGCCTTTTAATGATTTGTTTAAATAATTTAATATTTTTAAATACATCTATTAATCGTTTTGTTCAGCAAAATGTCAGACTATGAAGATCCAAGTCCTCATTACCCCATGGAGACATCAAAATAACAACCAAAACTGGCTAAAATAATCTTACAGGAACTCTGGGGAAAAAAATCTACACTAACCAAATGAATGTCCATTGAACAAAAACACTAAATTTTAAATGTTATAAAATTTCACAGCATTTTACTTGCCCTTGTTCTACCCCTCCCTGCACAAAATGGTCTTGATCTGGAGATGGCAGTCTGGTCCCCACTTCCCACTCCCATCCCTTGAACCAGATGGAGCAAAGCAGACACTATGAACAATATTCTAACCTGCATGGGTGCTGCCCAAGGAACTGGTCTCTGTTTTGACTAACCTGGACTTTGACTAACATGGATCTCAGGCAGGGAAAGCCTCTTTGAAAAAGCAGCAGGGAGACTAACACCCACAGACACTTGGAAAGAGTCATTACAGGTAGAGACATGCAATAGACCACTTGAAGCCCGGGAGAAGCTTGGTGAGACTCCTATTGAAACCTATAGGGAGAGAAAAAATGACGGAGTAAAGGTAACCTCCTGGATTCCTACTCCCAGAGAAAGAGGCATAGATTGCAGTCTCCTACATATGAATGAATCGCTTCCTCTCAAGAACAGCAGAGAATCAGCATGGGAAACAAAAAACAGGAAGAAAAAAGGTGAATGGGAGATAGGGTCATGATCTCTGGAGAGTGCAAAACAAACAATAGAGCATAGAGCGTGGGAGGGCTCCACCCCCAAGGCCAGAGAGTGAAGTGGGATCAGACCCACAAGAGAATTTCTTGCTTCCTCACTGACCTGCACACCCACTCAGACAGGAACCTGCCTGAAGCTGGTCCAAAATCGCGACAGGAGGCATGGGGCTCTGTGGAGAGGGGACAATAGCGGGAAGCTTCTTGAACTCCCCAGAGCTCTGTGCCAGGACGGCAGTAAGCCGGGAGAGATCACATCTGAGCTGCTGTGGAAGGTAGTTAGGAGACAGGTAATTTCCCTCTGGCATCCAGTGGATCCAGATCTCTGGAGGTGTTAACTAAGTAGGGGACTCTCATCTGGAACTGCTTCAGGCGAATAGGCCCTCTCAGGGTGGGTCAGTAAGAGCAAGAGCTCTGGCTGGACAGGCGTCAGACTGTGGGAGGGTGACACAAAAGAGACAACAGGGCATCCTGATCTCAGCTGACTGATGGCCCCAGCTGCTGCCCATCCAAATCCACAATCGGATTTATGCTGAAGCTGTGCTTCCCATGGGTTGTTCCAAGCCAATGACAGCATGGCAGAGCTACTAACTCAGGGTCATTCCTCTGAGAAGTGGGACTGTTCTAAAGAGCTACATTGGTTAAAGAACTCTCCGTCAGCTTGGCAGAGGCTCTTCCAGAATTGACCTGCAGTCTAAGACTCTCCCTACCCAATCCTCCTTCCTCCCTTCTCTCCTTCAAAGGGATCAGACCTTCATGCAGTCTGAAGTGTCTCCCCACATTCTTTAGCTTCTGCCCCTTTATCTTTCATAGATATTTTCCCTAATGGATTTCTTGCATGTAATCTCATGTAGGCACCTGCTTCTTAAAGCACCTAAACTAAAACACCCTGACTCTACCCATAGGTCCCTCACTGAACCTCCACATGGATATAGTCTTTTTCCACTCAGAGGCAGGCGATGCACACATAAGAAAACACTTATATATATCTTTTAACTTCTTTATGTAAATGATTACCTTATGGTTTTTACTTAATACATATAAAATACTACTTCCTTTGAATACATGAAGCACTTTTATTCACTTTTTAAGTAAATTGTAGGTGCATTACATATAAATATAGATGAGACTATGACATTGATGTACATCTATATAATTAATATTTTTATATTTGAATTATGTTTTTTAAAATTGTGAAACACTTTAAACTGATTCATAATTTCAGATAGTTATATTACATCACAATTTTCCTATTCTTAGAGTCTTAACTTTCATTGATTCCTTAGTTTTCCAATGACTATTTTGAAATTTATTTAAAAATCATGTAGGGTTGGCTTCTTTTCTAAGCATTTTATTTTTTAAAATTGAATACATACATTTTCAAGTCATCAATAGCCTTATAACTATGTAATTATTTGATTAGCTGTATAATTACTGGGATAGAGGCTTTTTCACTCAAAATGCTATATAGTAATTCACTTATCTTCTTTCCTCTTCCCATAATATTGTCTGTGATTCATGAACTTGATTAAGCTTTTTTCAAAATTTCAATCAAGTTTTAAAAAAGGAGAATCTTATTTTACCAATTTTTCTTGTATTGAAAATTAGACATAAGTCAACTCATTTGATAATGGGTTACACATGGGTCATGTGTTCGCACCTGGTACAGAAGTTGACCATCTAACAGTGATCCCATCTAACAGTGATCCAACTAGGTGACCTAATTAGAAAGTTCCCATAGAAGAGGTTCTGGGTAGGAAAACAATAGCATTGAAACTGAATAAAAAGCAGAATCGTAGGGCTCACTCAAATCTGTCACTCTGATACTTATCACAGATTTGTCATTGTCACTTGACAATAGACAGTTTAAAATAATTTTTCAAATATCCTGAGTATAACTCTAAATGCATAGAAGAAAAGCAAATGGGAAAGAAGTAGCAGTGGCCTGTTCCCCAGGCTTGATTTTTTGCCTAGTGTAGCACCTGAAGTTGAAAAGTAGAGACGACATGATCAATAGCAGTGTCACTGCGGCCTAGTCTGAGCAGTCTAGTTTGTACTGAACCATGCCTGAGTTATTTAGGAATGTAAGATTTTAAACAAAGAAAATTTTTTTCTTTTGCAAATACAGAGCTGAAATCTTCCCAGACATAATAGGGAAGAAAATACAGAAATGAAGTAGGAATTTTTTACCTATTCCTAGTTTTTAAAATTGCAGTTATACCTCACATACAATAATGATGATAATAATTTCACTAATTCTATATTCTTTCATGAAAGAAAATATAAATTTTCTGAATGGGTGTATGGGAGAAGTCTAGAAAATGTTAGTATTTGCTTGGTATGATCATATATTGAAGAATGCAAATTTATTTGAAAGGTATGAAGGACAATTTTAGTAACTTAAGGTTAAAACAAATAGGCAATTTGAAAATCCATTAAGTCTATGGTCCCCAACCCTAGGGCCATCCCCCAACCGCATCCCTTGGAGAAATTGCTTTCCATGAAACTTAGGGACCAGGTGCACAGCAGGAATTGAGCAGCAGGCCAGCAAGCAAAGCTTTATCTGTATTTACAACTGCTCGCTGGCATCACTGCTTGAGCTACCCCACCACACCCCCATGGAGAAATTGTCTTCCATGAAACTGGTCCCTGGTGCCAAAGGGTTGGGGAGCACTGCATTAAGTTATTCCCTAGAACTGACAGAATTTCAAATAAAGTTTTATTTTATGTCATTCAAATGATGAATGATAACATTTGGTTTTAAGGCAACTTTCTATACACAATAGAAAAAAGAAAGAATATGAAGACCTAGCGCTTTAAAAAAGTACAAAAACCCACGATATTATTTATAAATAGTATCAATATTTGAGGAAAATAATAAGCTTTTTTCTTTTTTCTGGGTAAAGCTTTTTAAAACATTTTAATATCATGATTTTTCAACTGAATCTACTGGTGAGATCCATCTTGGCCATTGGCATTTCCATTCCTTACAAACAAAGAAACAAATAAATGGAAAAAAAAAACCCTTTAATCTCATATCTGCAGTATACTGATTGTCATTGTAAATGACATTGTCAAAACAGCATGTATTTATTGCTCACATGATATACATTGTTGTATTAACAACAAATGTTATCGACTCTATCAATGGTGAGGATATAGCTTTCCTTAGAAAAAGAAAGTATTGTGATATGAGATTGTCTTACCTTTGTTTAGTTCTTGATGGTATAATCCCTAACCTTAGTGATAAGGTCATAGAATTTCTAGGAAAAAACTATATTAAGTAAATAAGATGTATTTTTTTGATGGAAAAATGGCTACCTTGGGCATCTATAATATCAATGAGGAAGTGGGATCAAAGATTTTGAAGTATTGCATAATATATAGCATGGTCTATAGAAGATAATATTTGCTAGAATGGTTTATATAGCAGATAAAAAATGATGCAAATCCTTTTCTACTACTCCCACTGAGAAATGAAGTCTAATTCACTGCCACTTGAATCTGTGCAGTTTTAGTGACTTGCTTGACTGATAGAGTGCAGTGGAAGTGATTCTGGGGGACCTCTGAGGCTAGGTCATAAAAAACTGAAGCTTTCCCCTTAATTTCTTATAACACAGTCACTGAGTGTCCTGAGCTGATACTTAAGAAATCTGATTATTGTAGAAGCTGTCTTGAACAACTTCAGCCTTTCCCTGTAAGGCACCAGACAAATTAATGATTCTGTCCTGGACCCTCCAGATCAGCCATTTAGCTAGCACAATGCTCACATGTGATCTTTGGCATCAAGCAGAAGAGAACAACACCTGTACAAACTTCTGACTGACAAAATAATTAGATGAAATACAGTGGTTATTATATTAGCAAATAAATTTCAGCATATTATATTATACAGTTATAAATAATAAGAACAGACTTTGGTACCGGAAAGCAGGGTGCTGCCATAACAAAAGCTAAACAATGTGTCAATGGCTTTGGACCAGGTGGTAGATGAAAGAGAAAAAGATTGTTAGTGAAGAATGGAAATGCAGGTGGTATATTGTTATTGATGGCTGAAAAAAAAGGTGATATTTGTTAAATAGTGGCAGAAAGTTTGGCAATGCTGTCACCTACAATAATATAGAAAACGTAAAATTTATCTAATGAACCAGTGGATTTGCTAAGAAAACTTTCAGAAAGAACATTGAAGATGTAAACTTTTTAAAAAATCCATGCAAATGGTTAAGGATGAGTAGAAAGAGCTTTAAACAAAGATGTGTTAAATATTTAAGCAAAGTTGGAGAATATGTAAAGTAGGACTCACTGAGTTTTAATAATAATAGTGATTTTCATTTCTAGTCTCTCCAGATGGCATTAGGCTGTCAAAGTAGGAAGTGGCCTCTGGGTGAAGATAAACTTAAAAGTGCTATTCTTATATTCTAATACCTTTTGTTGAGATTTCAGAAAGATTTAAGGATGGGTGTCATACACCATCTCAGCCACACTGATGGGCTTCTAACAATGGGAATGTGTGGTACCTATCAGGGCCCTCAAATTTTTAACCCAACTTAAAAATGTACCAGTCTCCAAAAAGAAGATTCACAGGCTTGGATTTTGTCTAAGGTACAGAACCCTAATGGTATTTCTAGGAAGGTCAAAAAGATTTTAAGTGCCATGGGCTGAAAACTAAAGGGAAAGAAGAGGAAGCGGCAGTTCCAAGTGAAAATAGAAAGTCCACAGTGCTCCTAACTTTCTGCAGTGAGGACACAGATCCACGAAACTCCCCAGCTGCAAACATGGACCCTTTCTTATAGAAAAGGAGACACAGAAGGGGATGTATATCAAGGTAATTTATATCCATATTGATGTAGATAAAAGTCTCAACCAACAACCAGTTCTGATGATTTATATTCCAAATTTTTACTTCAAAAATAGGGACATGGGTATTTTGGGAATTTTCTGGATTAATAAGGTATGCTACATAACTATATTCAATAATTGCATTACCCTTTACTTATATATAAATGAATACTAAAGTTTGTAAATTTTTCTGCAGTTCATTTTGGGGTAAATTGCTAGATATTTAATACAGGGCTGGCTGCTTTTTTTTCCAAGGACCCTAAGACTGCAATTTGGTGGCTCTTTCCAAGTATCTGGAAGGTTGCAGGTATTAGAGTGATTCTGTAATAAAGGATAGTAAGAGATTTCAAGGCCTTCTACTGTGAGCCAGTTTTCAAATAGAAGTATTAATTAAAAAATATATTTGTAATTAAATAATATTTGGAATGATTTAAAATTAACATTTTAAAACAACCAATTATAATTAGATTATTATTACTCTTTAAAAATAATACATGCTGAAAGAATCCAAACAAAGCAAAATATACTATTTTCTAAAAAGCTGCTAATAATAAATAATTAATTTTTTAAAAATTCATGGGAGAACTTAAAAAATTTTTTAGTACATAATTAAGTTAGAATTCTGCATTGAAACCACCATGTTGTTTGTGCTTGTTTTAGTAGGAAACACTATTGCTTTACTGCTTTATATCTCTGGGGATTAATGACACCTTTTTCATGGTGTTTTTTGACTTACTTTACTTCTCTGTAAAAACCCAAATTTACTGCCTTCCCCCTCTCTTTCTGATCTTAATGAATTAAAATACAAAGAAACAGGAGTTTGTTTTTGATCTTAAAATATCCTCCGATAATCACATAAATTACAGAATTTTAAACCCAATTCGATAATTTACTAGCTATGTGATTAAAGCTCCCTTAATTGTTCCTCTATAAAACTGAGTTGAGAATATGCAAACAGAAGTTGTTGGAGGATGAAGGTAGTGTTTATAGAAACATAAATATCAACCTTAGAACACTGGTACTTCCATTTTCTATTCATTGTGGGATTACTGAGGACCCAATATGTGCCAGGCATTGTGCTAAGTCTTAGATTACTCTTGGGATAAGTAAAAACACTTCTTTGCCTTTATGGAATTGTCCAGTAGGAAAGACAGACAATGAGGAAGAAAACTAACAAATAAATAAAACTCTCATAAACCACAGGAAGTGCTGTGAAGGAAATGAGTAAGGTGCTTGGTAGGGAATGATCAGGGCATGTGCTTTGGATCAACCAGCAAGGGGAAGCCTGGTCACATTCAAACAGAGACCTAAGAAGATAAGAAAAGTGGGCAGCTGAAAATAAAAAAAAGTAAGAAAGAAAGAAAAAAGAAGAGAAAGACAGACCTAGGGAATAGATATTTAAAGCAGAGGGGACAGCAATTGCAAAGCTCTGAGTTCAAGAGGCTAGGCCAGTCTGAGCTGATAAAAAAGTGGGAGTTGGGCAGGAATATGCTTCCTGATGCGTAGAGAATATTTTTAGGACAAAAAAAATTGGAGTGTGGAGGGACAACATAGAGCCCTAGATAGGAAACATTATTATAATCTAGTCAATTGATCTGGGTAACTCCTACAAGGATTACAGTACTGGAGATGAAAAATGAAGGTACTTGAGATACAGCTTGGTGGCAAAACCAACAGAAGTTTCTAGTAGATTGGAGCTTGGGGTTGAGGAAGAGATGAGAATCAAAGATGACACCTGGTTTCTGACTTGTATTTGAGTCGAAGGTATGTAATTTTCTGAGAAGAAGAAGATTGGGGGAATGAAAAAGATCAGGAAGACAACTATTATGGACTAAATCATGTTTACCCCCAAATTTATATGTTGAAACTCTAATTCCAAGTACCTCAGAATGTGACTGTAGTTTAGAGGTAGGGCCTTTAAAGAGATCATTAAATTAAAATGAGGCTTTTAGGGTGAGTTGTAATCCGTTGTGACTGACATCCTTAAAAGAAAAGGACATTCAGACACAGAAACATTGTGGGTGTGTGCACAGAAGGATGTCTATATGAAGAGGCAGCAAGAAGGCAGCCGTCTGCAAGCTAAGAGGAGAGGCCTTAGAGGAAACCACCATGTCGGCACCTTGAATTTGGACTTCAAGCCTTCAGAACTGTGAGAAAATGAATTTCTATTGTTGAAACCACCCAACCTGTGGTATTTTGTTATGGCAGCACTAGCAAACTAATGCAACAATCAATAGTTTAGTCTTGGAAATGTTATTTTCAGGATCTTTGTGTGGAGATACTGAGCAGGCACTGAGATTTACAACTCGGGGGAGGAGCGTCATTGGATCCATCAGTTATTTTTAGAATTTCAGTTTATAGATATTATTTTAAGCAGTTGACATGGATAAATTATGTATAAAGAGACTGTCAAGAGAAATAATGAGAAAGTCAAGTAACGGTTCTTTAAAATGGCAATTTTGATGAGTTCACTGGCATAAGTTGAGGGAACATATATAATCTAAAATTGAGTTTAAAACTAAACATAATCTTAAAACTTTTAAAGTTATAGTCCTTTTCCTCAGATTATATTTTTTCCTGAGACATATTTCTTATCTCTTACAAAATCAAAATCTTCAATTTATAATTTTCAGTTGTTTTTCCCTTGAAACCTTCATTTTACTTGTCTTCTACATGAAATCCTATTTTCTAAAATGTTATTCTTAATTAAATATATTCTCTTTAGTCAATAAATTCAAGATGATTCTACAAATATTTCATTTAAAATAAATTATGAAAGATACATTTACATAATTTAATAGAAATTATATTCACTTATTTCAAGGTTATGTGGAAAATATATATGTATAAGACTGAATAGCTAATTATTTAACTATTTTTATATTAAACACTATGATAAATAAGAAAATATTTACTATATCATTCCTGATCTCTAGTGGTGCAGAGCAAAGTCAATCAAATAGTACTAAATATTCTTAAGGAAAAAGTAAAAATGAAAGATCATCAATAGTAAACTGTGCTGGCACAACATATACAGTTTTGTAGACTGCCACCTTGAATAATAGTAGGAAAAGGTTGTTCAGTTTTTCACCAAAAATATAACATTTCATGAAGCAGGCTACTGTGTGTAGGTTGCAACTCCAGTCCATTCATCTTGGGCTGCAATTTCTATTACTTGTACTAGTCTGGTGAGATAGAATACTTACACAAGGTAAGTGAAGCAACTTTATTACAGATAGGCAGCCATGGATAAGCCTAGGATTTATGGCTTTGGCTCCAAAGCACAGGAAAGCCACCTGTGCTGGATGGGTTCTCACTTGCACCTCAATTGAGGGAGCCCAGCTCACCCTGGGTCTTATACCCTCAGGCAACATGACATGCTATGCTAAAGCATTGGACAATATTCTATTATAGAAAGGACTGGAACAGAGCCTGTCCCTTTCTGTCCAGTTCCAACTTATCTCACGGTGTTGCATTCCCTACACATTCTACCATTGTCCTTGAGAATTACAAGTGAGAAAGGGGAAAGAACTAGGTCAGTCCAGTCCTGGCCACTTATATGAGAAACTGGCAGAACTGTCCTGGCCACTTATATGAGAAAATATGGTGATTAATATATACTTAATCTTCACTATATTTTAAACACAAATTTGGGCATTTTCATACCAATTTATACCCCAAGAAGTTGTTCTTATTGAGCCTATTTCTCTAATGTATTACAGCCATGGTCCCCAACTTTTTTGGCACCAGGGACCAGTTTCATGGAAGACAATTTTCCACAGACAGGGGTTGAGGTGGGAGGCGGAGCTCAGGCAGTGATGTGTGGCCCCGTTCCTAAAAGGCCATGAACCAACCAGTACCAGGCTGCAGCCTGGGGTTTGGGGACCACAATATTAGAGCAAAGAGTGCTTAAATAAATTACCTACATTTTTTCAGCTATATGTTTGAACAGAGCTCTGACTCTAAGGTCCAAACTCTTTTCACTATACCATTACAATTTGAGCACCTCTGTAAGGACCCTTACAAACAGAAAACTTTAGGAGGAAATAACCTGAAAGAAAATTCAAACATGCAAACACACAGATGCACACACTGGCTTCACACATATGCACATACTGACTTTGAAACACAATTTTATCTTAATGATATTCTATCATGCTAGAAAAAGAGAACAGTGGGAAGTATCATAGTCACAAAAACTTACTCATGAATGGCACATCCATATATAGTCTGTGAAAATACAAAAGCCCTCAAGTTAAACAGTGCGATTTGTTTGCCACCTTAAGAAAACTGCCCACCCAGATTGCTTTTAAAGATATCCTATTGTTTAAAAATTTGTAAAACTGTAAAACTCTATTTACTTTGAAAAGCAAAGTATTTCAATCTAGGAATGGACACAACTCAGGTTTCATACTTGAACCTAAGTCATCCGAATGGGAAATGGCAGGCAAGACAATGGGAAGACCCTCACTTGGTGTCATGCTCTGTCTTTCTCATTCTTATAGAATTCATCCATCTTGTCACATTGGAATGGGTTTACGGCTTCTATAATGCATATTTGAATTATTGAAATAGTTTTCCCTGGTAATGTTTGGTGAGTTTTAATATATGAAAAAACAAAGAACAAGAAAATAGACACAGGATTCATATTCAGAGAATGAGGAGTAACAGGGTTCTAGTATCGAGGACTGGATAAAGTTCAATGACTATAATAAAAAGAGATACATCTCTCCACCATTTCTTTCTATATTGCTGCAAAAACAAAATATACTTGACTGAATAATAGTGGCAATTGCTATGATATCAGTGCTTTCATACTGTGGTGTTTAAAGACCTAAATGATTATATTCAACATAACTGAAGGCAACCCTTTCACACATTCCCTTTTGAAAGTACTGGGAATAATTGATATACATTTCAAGAATATACAGAGAGAGTAAGAGTGCAAAATTTATATCAAGGGTGCATTTTTACATATATACAGCAAAAATACCCAAAGAAAACACTAAAATCTTCTTTCATACTTCTCCTAGTCATTGTTTCGGATACATACCAATAGCAATTACTAATTGTCCAAACATTACCCTGCCAACTGTATTATTGTCACAAAATGCACTCTGAACACATTCTTCCTTCTTGAAATTGATAATATAGATATTGTTAGTGAAAACATAAAGGAAATTTAAATAGTAAAATTAAACATTAAATTAATACACAGAAAGGTTAGTGGAAACAGATTTAAATACAAACTTTGAATGTGGACCAAAAAAATGAAAGCAAGAAGGAATAGTGAAAATATAGGGTTATAATGAACTTATTAAACTCTTCTGTAAACACTGTTTCATGAAATATGAACATGCTCATGAGGGATAGTTAAATAATAAATTATTAGTTATATATTCCAATGCCAAATATGTTAATTTGTGTAATAAAGGCTAGCATAAAATGTTTCAAAGTACAAATTATTTACATCTACATGTCATGGATTCACATGATTTTTTTTTCTTCAAGCTTCTATAATTTTTTCAAATTTTATCCCTGGCAACACTTTCATTTTATAAAAACTGAATTTTTTTTAATCTCATGTTCTGGTTACATGGATTGCTTTTGTACTGCTTGAGTCAAAGTTATAAGTGTGCCCATCACCCAGATAGTTTACAGTGTACCCCATTAGATATGATTTCACTCATCTCCTCCTCCCATCTGCATGATTTTTGTTCAGTTTTATCTCCATCTGTGCACATGAGTGCTGATTGGTTAGTTTCAATTTAATACTGAGTACATGTAATTTTTTTTTCCATTCTTGCAGTACTACACTTAGGAGAATGATTTTCAGATCCATCTAGATTGTAGCAAAGGGTATTAAATCATTTTTTAAGGTTAAGTAATACTCTATGGCGTACATATACCATATTTTATTAATCCACTCCATGAATTGATGGGCACTTGGGCTGATTCCACATCTTTGTGATGTGAATTATGTTGCAATAAACATTTGAGTACAGGTGTCTTTTTTGATAAAATGACTTTTTTTTCCTTTGAGTAAATACCCAGTAGTGGGATTGCTGGGTCAAATGGTAGTTCTACTTTTAGTTCTGGGATTGCTGGGTCAAATGATAGTTCTACTTTTAGTTCTTTGAGGAATCTGTGTATTATTTTCCATAGAGGTTGCACTAGTTTGTAGTCCCACCAACAGTGTATATGTGTTTTTTTCTTGCCACATCCATGCCAACATCTATTATTTTGGGACTTTTTGATAAAAGCCATTCTCACTGGGGTTAGGTGATATCTCATTGTGGTTTTGATTTGCATTTCTCTGATGATTAATGATGCTGAGCATTTTTTGATATGTTTATTGTCCATTAGAATTCTAGAAGAAAATGTTGGAAAAACTCTTCTAGATATTGGCCTAGGCAAAGAATTTATTAAGAAGACCCCAAGGGTAATCACAGCAACAAGAAAAATAAATAAACGGGAGTTGATTAAACTAAAAAGTTTCTGCACACCTAAGGAAACAATCAACAGAGCAAATAGACAACCTACAGAATGGGAGAAAATATTTGTATGCTATATATCTGATAAAGGGCTAATAACCAGAATCTACAAAGAACTCAAGCAAATTAGCAAGAAAAAATCAAATAACCCCATTAAAAAGTGAGTAAAGACATGAACAGAAGCTTTTCAAAATAAAAATTCAATCTTCAAAAAATAAGTAAATTGATGTATTAGAAGTCATTCTATTTTCAATGTTTATTGTGTGAGCTTTGAAATATGCTAATAGAGAAAACTAAAGCTCAATATATAAACAATGTGAGTCACAAAAATAAAATTCTTTTACGTCTGTGATTTTTTAGTTATGTATATTTACATTACTCATAATCACTGAAAATCATTAATTCTCCTCTACTTGATATTATATACATATAAACATATGTACATGCATATATACATATTCTGAACATATAATCAAATGTGAGTATTGATATTTCAAATATTTTAAACATTTGTTCTTATGTATTCTTCATTTTTAAAAACATTGTTTTATCAAACTAACTTCAAGATTATCAAAAATTTTTGAACAAAGATACTAACTTAAAATCAGAATATGCACACAATTAGAAAATGCATATTACTTTCTCATTTCCTAAATGTTAATTATAGTTCTGATTACTTTAGAATTTTTTCTGTGCTGAGTCCTAAAATGGAAATCAGCAGTGACCAACAGGCTGATATGAATTCCATTTTCACCTTAATTTTGTATCTATATCTATGTAGCTATATGAAGGATTGGCTAAAGATTGATTAATATCTAAAACTCACTGGTAGTGGTGCAGAAAATGGTAATTAATAATTTAATATACCATTTGGTAATGATTAGGGAGTTTTAGAAAAGAAAAATAAACCCTAGGATTCTGAGATTAGTAGAAAGTGTGAAATGGTGAAAAGACCTGAAAGACCTACAAGGACTGGGGTAGTGTTTTGAGAATTTGCTTACTTTACATTTTTTACCTAGATGTAACTTCATTTATTCATTGAAGTGTAAATATTAACCTATGATTATGTAAGATAAAAATGTGTAATTTTTCACCAATGTGAATGATCTTTTGTGAACCACTTGATTAACTCAAGAGCAACTCATTTTTCTTTGAAGTTATAATGTGGACTTATATGTTACAATCAAAGACAATTTAAGCGGTGATTAAATAAAATGCATTATAAATCCTGAAATCAAGCTCATGGTAATTAAATTTTAGCTCATAAGAACTATTGATAGTATCCAAAACTGTAAAATTTCCATCTGATAGCATATTATGTGCACACACATGTACATGTACAGAGACTCAGAATTTATAGTGTATATTATTTTTATAGCCAATAATGTTAATAAATCCACTCAGATTTAGAGAGATATAAATCATTTTAGAAAGATAAAATTTGAAAATGCTTACTTATGTCACTCAATGGGCATTTAAAAGACCATTCCTCCTTGTGACTGTGTAATGGCATTTTTCACTGAATAAAGGAAGAGGTTCCTAAGTTGGCCAATAGATTTTATTTATATTTATAAAATAAAAGCTTAAATCTATCATAATGATAAATATGTGCTCTTCACATTGTCTACAAGGAAGGACCTTTCAAAGCTGGAGATGCCACTTCACATTTTATTAATTTCACACTAATTGAATATGATAATAGCTCTTATTCTTTGAGGTTAAGAGAGCTTGAACATTCCCAAGAGGCTGGAATTCAAATGCCCTACTCTAGACACATATTTACATACAGCTTATTTGAATAAGACCAAATTTTCTTTTGTTAGAGACATTCAAAGCAATGTTGTTTCCCACTTTTTTATCCCAAATGTTTATTTATAGTTTTTTTTATTTTAGCATATTATGGGGGTACAAATGTTAAGGTTATGTATATTGCCTTTGCCCCCCCTCACCCCTCAAGTCAGAGCTTCAAGTGTGTCCATCCCCCAAAAGGTGCGCATCACACTCATTATGTATGTATATACCCATCCCCACTTCCCCCTCCCAACTGCCTGACACCCGATAAATGTTATTCCTATATGTCTACTTAGGTGTTGATCAGTGAAACCAATTTGCTGGTGAGGACATGTGGTGCTTATTTTTCCATTCTTGGGGTACTTCACTTAGTAGAATGGGTTCCAGCTCTATACAGGAAAATACAAGAGGTGCTGTATCACCGTTGTTTCTTATAGCTGAATAGTATTCCATGGTATACATATACCACATTTTATTAATCCATTCATGTATTGATGGGCACTTCACTTGTTATTTATAGTTTTTTTTTGATAATACACATATTAGGCTTTGCTCACAAGAGTGGCTCACTGATTACTACAGAAGAGGACTGAGTTGTTGAATGTGAAGAGTAAGACAATACAACCACTAACTATTTAAGTCATCTATTTAAGATAGACTGACTTTTTAGGTTGATATAACTGCATTTTATATTTTGCTTTTTTTCCCTGCCTATAGATTTAAATTACTTCTGTTGCTTCATGTAAATGGTATAGTGTCAAAAAGAAAGTATGAACATTAACAGCTAAAAACTATTTCAAAAATTCAATAGCAAATTCTGTATCTAGCAAAATGGCAAGTAAAATATCCTGAAAGATTCTAGGAATTTGGTTGTTTTCTATAAAGAACACAACTAAAAATATTTCACATAATAAAATAAGTAACTTTTTAAAAAGTTGCTTTGACGAGCACAAAGAAAATGGTGGTTGACTTGGTAAAAGTGACTCCAGAGATTTAACAAAACACTCAACACAGATGTTATCCTTGGAACAAACACTGGACATTGGAGCTTCAGTTTTCATAGTTTCCTCCAACATAAAACATAAGAAATAAAGACTAGGAATCATGCATGGCAGTTAACTTAATAGTATATCCTCCCCCATAAATGCCACCCTCAAATGGCATTATTTTTATTGAGTAACCTAGAAGTAAAGCTAAGTAAAATCAAGAAAAATGGACTGCCTTAAATTTTGGCACAAGGTAGAAAAAATTATGTCTAAAAATTTATAATTATCAAATGGCTCTTTTAAAGGGTTTCATTCCAATATGAACTACCTAGTTAGTATAAAATCCTCAGGTAAGGTAGAAAATCATTTTCAAAACAGTTCTCAAAAAATCTGACAATAATTTTTTATTGGTTATGTGTACAGACAAGATTTACAAACAGCACAAGTAAACTAAACCTTGAGCAAGAGAAAGCAAATTAATTGTCATCAAATCCATACCAGCAAAGCTTTCAGGTTTTGGAGTTATAATGCATATAACATAAAATGATTATATTTAATATTTTAAATTCTTCACTTTTATTTTGAACTGTATTTAAACTCATAGGAAGTTGCGAACATAATGAAGAACACCCAGGTACTCGTAACTCAGCTTCATCAAAGGATAATATTTTAAATAACTATAATAAATTATCAAAAGGAGGAAATTGACATTTTTGTAACACTATTAACTAAATTACAGACCTCATTTAGATTTCACTGATTCTTACATAGACTCATTTTTTGATATACCACTCTCTGAAATTTCATCATATGTATAGATATATGTACCATCATCACAATCAGGATAAGTATTCTCTCTCCCCAAAGAAACTTCTCCATGCTACCTCTTTGTGGGCACATTGTTCCCCAACCATAAACATTGGCATCCACTGATCTGTTCCTAATTTCTATAATTTTGTCATTCTGAAAATGTTATAGAAGTGGAATCACAATTCTGTAACCTTTTGAGATTAGTTTTTTTCCCCACTCAGTTCAGCATGATGTTATTAAAATTCTACATCTAGTTTGGATGAATCAATAGTGTGTTCTCCTTTTCAAATTTTATTATCAGTATTATTATTTTATTGCTGAGTAGCATTCCATGGTACTGATGAAACACAGATTGTTTTATCCATTCACTCACCAAAGGACATCTGAGTTGTTCTCATTTTTTTGGCTTCTAAAGTTAAAACTTCTATGAACAGTTACATAGAGGTTCTTAGGTGAGCATGTGTTTTCATTTCTTTAGAAAAAATATGCAGGATTCTGGTTGCTGATCCATGTAATAAATATATGTTTAGTTTATTTTTTTTTATGAAACTGCCAAATAATTTTACAGAGTTGCGGTACCACTTACATTCCCAAGAATAATTTATTAAAGATCCAGTTGCCCCTTATCATCAGCAGTATTTAATATTCAGTATTTATTAATTTAGCCATTGTAAAAGGTGGGTAGTGTTAAGTAATCATAACTTTAAGTAGTATTACTTATAATGGTTTATCATGTTGACATACTTCTGTGCTTGTTTGTCACCACAGATACTAAGTTTTTGTTCAAGTCCTCTACACATTTCCAAACCTGCCTGTTTTCTTATTGTTAATTGTGAGAATTCTTTATATGTTCTGGATACAAGTCATTGTTCATACAAGTGACTTGCGAATATCCCATCCCATCTCATAGGATCGCAATGTCCAGTATCAAATATCTCTGAGTAAAGGAATAGCAAGTATCATTAATAGTCATTTTGAAGGGTTAGCTGAAACCAATTTGAGTATGGTTTTCAAAAGTTTAGAAAGAGAATAATTACATGACTAAGGCCAAAACTTTTGAAAATCAGTTGAATGCTAATTTGTTGCTTTTCACAAATTTGAAGACAGATTTGATCGTCTAGTAAGATACTATATTCCTAAAATTTATTATATGTTTTTATAGACAACATTCCATAAATTTTGTCTCCTAACTTAGAAAACACTTAAAAGTTTGGTAATGATGCTATCACAAAACACCATCCATTTTCATGAACTTATTTTTGGGTACATGGTTTTCTTTCTTCCACTTATAAAAACACAGGATAGGACTATACTTGATGCATAATTCTAGCATCAAATAATATTCATAAATACATGATTTGATACACATTGTATGTAGATAGATATCATAGGATATACTTTAAATATAATTTCATTTTCTGCTTAAGATTTTTAGAAATTTGTAATATATTTTTATTGTTTGATTAATTCTGTACTAAAATAATTGAAGTCTTTACTCAGTCCTTAAGAAATATTTTCATACTTACAGACTATGTCCAGATAAATTAAAATATAATTCAATATACATATATAATTTTGTAGGATAAAATTATAAAGTGATTAATATAAGACTTTTCAGCTGAAAGTATATAATATATTAGGGTAATAATCTGTGAGAAATGTGTGATTAAAATATAAGTTTAAAAAGAAAAAATGACATGGTCGAAATTTTTAGATTGATAGAGATGTTTATTCATGTATTTCTTTTTCTTCATGGATAACAGTGAGTTATAAAGTTGCATTAGTATTTAGATTCCAATGAGACCATTTACAGAGAAATATAATGATTTTATTTTAAATATTATTACTGATAACAGTTTAATGAAGATTATATCCTTTGCCTATTATGAACCCATTAAAAAACTATTATATGAAAACATAGATATAATCATGAAATATGTGATCACATATCAAGAACAAGGAGTTGGGCATGATCAAACTAAAAAGCTTCTGCACAGCCAAAGAAACAGTCATCAAAGTAAACAGACAACCTACAGAATGGGAGAAAATTTTCATATCCTACACATTTGATAAGGGGCTGATAACTAGAATATACTTAGAACTCACAAAAAACAGCAAGAAAAAATCAAACAACCCTATCAAAAAGTAGGTAAAGGACATGAACAGAAAGTTTTCTAAAGTAGACAGAAGAATGGCCAACAAACATATGAAAAAATACTCAACATCTGTAATCATCAGGGAAATGCAAATCAAAACCACAATGAGATATCACTTAACTCCAGTGAGAATGGCCTTTATCAAAAAGTCCCCAAACAATAAATGCTGGCGTGATGCGGAGAGAGAGGAACACTCCTACACTGCTGGTAGGACTGCAAACTAGTTCAACTTCTTTGGAAAGCAATATGGAGATACCTTAAAGCGATACAAGTGGATCTACCATTTGATCCAGCAATCCCATTACTGGGCATCTACCCAAAAGATCCAATGACATTCTACAAAAAAGACACCTGCACTCAAATGTTTATAGCGGCACAATTCATAATTGCAAAGCTGTGGAAACAACCCAAGTGCCCATCAATCCAAGAGTGGATCAATAAAATGTGGTATATGTATACCATGGAGTACTATTCAGCTCTAAGAAACAATGCTGATATAGCACATCTTATATTTTCCTGGTTAGAGCTGGAACCCATACTACTAAGTGAAGTATCCCAAGAATGGAAAAACAAGCACCATGTATACTCACCAGCAAACTGGTATTAACTGAGCAGCACCTAAGTGGTGCTGGTGCTGGTGCACTAAGTGGTGCACTCTCATATAAAAGCATAATATGTTTCTATATTGTTATTGGTGAAATAAAGAAATTCTTTGTGCATTTCTGATTTTTTACAAGTATACCTGTAGAAAAAAAAGCTGTTTGTATTCATATATTCAAAATATTTCAAGCAATTTCACATCTAAATGCAAAGATTTAGTGTTATATTTAACACATGCTGTATTTTTCTTATATAATTTTGACAACACAAATTGCAGATAAATACCTTTGATGTTCAATATAATTTGACTCTCAATTTCCTAACTTCTAGAAGTATAAAACATTAATTAATTTCATTCTTTAGAAAAATGCATGATACATTTCATTGAACTTCATTTTCAATTGTAAACTAATCCAGTTTTGCTAGACCACAGTATCCACCTTTCTAACTTCATAGAAAAAGTGATTTGAAATACTTTTATATTATAAAGGTTTATATTCCTGCCATCAGAGATAAAACATGGATCATGAAACATTTCACAATGAATAAAAATCATATAAATCATATATTTCCAACGGAAATGACAATATGCAATGAACTTAAATTAAAATTGGAGAGGATTGAAGTCTATTAATCTCTAGTGATTTCAAGAAACCCAAGATTAAAAATGGCAGATTGTTGATCTATTACTACTTATTTTATCTCCTCAGAGAAAATGTACCTCTCTGAATGAACATATAAACAACCAAAGACACACAACATACTGTTTTGTGCACAAGCAATTTTATTCTTAATTTTCCAAAATATTTTCCATCAATACTTTGATTGTCCTAGAGAATATTAAGCTACAGCCCATCCAGTTCTTTTTATAAGATAAAAAATAAAACAAGTCAGAGACAAACAAAACATCAGAAAATCACACTGCTCAATGAAAACAACAAGGTTTCTGTTTATTCATTTTACTCTCCTATTCTAGATGATAGAAGTGGTTTGTTTCTGTCCCTGGAGAACACTCTTGGTATGAGCTTTGAAATGTCAAGTATAATTAAGACAAAGTGCACTTTTTAGCCATACAAAAGAAATATATCTTTCAAAATAACTGTCTTTTGAAATTAGAGAATGCAAACAGTCTATCTCAGTTGAAATAGCTTATTGTGTTAAATCAGTTGTCAAATTCAGCATGACTCCAACTTGGTATATCATTTAGTTGGGTGCCCCATCAATGCCCAGCATGGTTGCTGCAACCAATGGGTACAATCACAGCACATTTATGAAGTTCTGAGTATTCAAATGAAAAGAACCCAGATGCCAAGTGCTGTGAAATGTAAACAATACAAATTTGTTTATGACAGAATCAACTCAACTTGAAATAGTAAATCCATAAGTAATGGGGATAAAACATATAAGAATAGTAGGCTAAATGCTATTCAGCACTTCTCTGAAATTTCCCATTTAGCTATAATGGGTATATATTATATTTTAGACACGCAGGCATTCATTTCTTCAGAGAACAGCCATGCATCACATTTATATAAAAAATATACAATTCTTTGTGATTTCATGGATGGCTTCTCAAAATGGCATGTATATTAATGTAACACAAAAATATGTGTAAACTATATTGTAGAATTTTCAAGGAACATACTTATGCTCAGGGCATGACTGGATAGAAATATGCTATCAAAAATATGTTTAAAATTTTATTAAAATTTCCTGACCTTCTTTTATCAAACAGGAAACAAGCCAGTGTATAAGTAAATATGTTATTGTTTTCGCTATGTTTTTATGAACAGCTAAGGAGAAGACTCAATACCTAGTTGACAAAGTATAGTCTTAGATTCAGGGATACCTGAGTTCCCATACAGATATGCCACTAACAAAACTGTATAGCTCTGAAAATGGTAAATCTAAGAAGAATCTAAGCCATAATGTCCCCTATCTCCCACTACCACCACCATCTCCATTACATGACTCATCATTCTCAATTCTATACTCATAGCTAATAAGTGATATCAGGACCACAGGTAGATATAAAATGTGCACATTCTATCAGACTCATTTCTTAATCATTTATTTGACTGTACTATATATGCCAAAGAAAATGCTACTTGTCGTGTATTGTCTTGTTTCTCTTCATAACAATTTTATGAAGTATATTTGCAGATAATAAAATTGAGGCTAATAGATTTTAAACTCAGCATTTAGACTTGATCTCCAGTCTGTGCAATTTGAAAGCCCGTGTATTCTAAATGATTTTAAAAGGAAACCTTTTGATAACTATTACATATTAATGACTGTTGTGCTAAAAATATGTTTGTCAGTGTGTTAAAGAAATTCCATTTGCCTTCAAGACATCTTTATAAGTAGAGACTATTAAAAAGTGGCTAAGTTTTTCAGTCTAAATAGTATGTTGACCCATAATATAAATAAAAGATAGTCAGCTAAACTGAATAAAGTCAGAATATTTCAAAAAGAATATAACTGATAAACATCAAGATATGCTTATTAAAGTAGTCATTTGATCAGATGCGGTTCATTTCCCTTTGGGCTTACATATAAGAATAATTTCACATAAGGAACATGTGAAGAGTCTAGCCATTGGTTAAAAATTCATATGTGATTTTTCAAGCCCAACCATGGGCTTTACCTGAGAGGCTTCACAGAGGAATCTGCCCTCCCCACACCAAAATGGGTACACAGCCAGTGCATTGAAGTCTCTAATGGGAGTTGCAATCAAGAAATCATGCCCCTTGGCTGGTCTCTTCTTTCACATATTTGTGCTCCTAGCTCTGGCACCTTCACTCCTAGTTACCTTATTTAAGGCCTTGGGGAGAGGACTTCCTCAGGCACATCTGCTCAGACCACATACTGGAAGGAGGAGGAGATAACTGGAAAGTCATTTTTCCCCATTTTGACTCAGTATTAAGCGACATTAAAATGTGAATAATTTGGTAAAATAAAGTATATATGTAGAATAATTATAAATATATTCTCCTTTGTTTCCTTCTTTAACAAGAAATAGTGGATAAAAACCTACTTTTTTAATGGAATAAATGTTTAAAGGTCAAATTAAGTCTTTAAGAGCCAACTATTTAACAAAAGGAAAAATTTTCATTTAGTTTATCAATTGAAATTAAGGAAGATTTATGAAAGGCAATGAAAATAAGGACTTGGAAATTCAAACAATAATCTATTGAATCTGTGCTCATGATTTAGACATGATCAATACATGTGATTTTAACAAGTCCTTTGTTTTGATGTTTCCTATGCTATATGTAAGAGTTTTCTATAGAATAGTCTTTAATACAAATATTTTTATATCAAAATATGGTTTTAGAAACTAGATCAACAAGAATGTTAAGGATGTAAATAATTTAGGGCATGGTGTGGATTTCCAAGGTTACCGATTGCAATAGTGGTATCTTGCTGGGTACCTATGAGAAAAATACTCATATATTCCCAACTGAGTAATGTAAGTTTCTTAAATTACCCATTCCTTAGTGCTCCAGCACTAAGTCCCCAGCCCTTTTGGCACCAGGGACCGGTTTCATGGAAGAAAATTTTTCAATGTGGGGCCAGAGATCTGCACTGGGTCCCTAACAGGCCGGGACCAGTACCATCTGCGGTGCAGGGTTTGGGAACCACAGCCCTACTGTATAACCTAGAAATACAGAGAGTACTACTCTCAAAATATTGTTGTAGGATTTTTTTAGATAATCCCCTAACCATTATCATAAAATATGAATAAAAATAAAGGCTTAGAAATAAGTAATTCGTATAATGTCCCTCAGCTATCAGATAATGTAAAAAAAATGCATACTCAAGTTCTGTTTGAAAAATTTTATAGAACATTATAGAGAGCAATTGCCTTTACTTACTTCTTTCATATTATTTGTAAGATGCTATAGATTCAGATGTTTTTATTTGAAATTTATATTAAGTTACTATATACAAAATTATGAAACAACTATACCTTAGTTAGATCATTGTATACCAACATGTGTATAAGTATTCATATCAAACATTTTAAAATGTAAATATATAAATATATATTTATAAACACAGTAAACATTTTATTTAATTTTAAAAAGCTATTTACAATTATTCAAACTTTTGATATTTTCTTACCTATTATCTTTGAATACTATTTGGAATTAAATAATGAAAACTGGAATGTCAATAATAATTTTAATAATAATAATTCATGTATTTAAAAGATTTGTTTCATTTACACCCACATTAGATCTGGGAAACAAACTTCAAAATCAATATGCTTTTAAGTATTGGAAAGTACTACATATAATTTGAACATTTTTAACACAGTCATATTATGTGCTTATTCCAATTCATTCCCAAACAAGTTACATATAATAACCTCATACAAGCAAACATTATATAAATTTTTAGATTATACATTTTCAAGAACGTTGATTTTTAATTAACAAAATGGCAAAAATAATCTTTCTAAAATTGTATATATAGTTATGTATGTACATATGTATATGTCTGTGTATTCTCATTTCAGGTTTCTGTTTATCCCACACAACCAAATGCAAATGTTGGTATTGCTCATATCCCTTGGAAATTCATCAGTAGTTTCAACAATTAATCTGGAGGGTCTACAAATTCATATAGGTACATTTTCTTTAGAATTCAATCTGTTACTATAAAGCTCTGCTCTAGTCGGGTTACTTTATGTGTGTTAGGATTTCAGTGGTGTTTGGCTGACCCTATGCCACTCTAACATTCCACAATCCACCAAATGATGACAGAAAACTACCAATTATATCTGTATTCATTTTAGCAAGGATATGGGCCCACAGCGTTTGGCAGGGATACTTGACCTCTTTCCAGTGCGTGTTTGTAAATGTTTGATAACTGGAAAGAAGTCAGAAAAGCCTACCTGACTGGAAGAAAGCTCTGAAGGTGAGCTTTGCTCTGGGGTCATCAGAAGAAGATAGCTCAGTACCCACAGCTAGGTCTGACTAAACAATATTTGGTGACTCTCATGAAAGCTATAAACTCTTGGAGGTACACACATTCATGTACCTATAATATAAAAGTTTTATCAGCCTTGTTTAGAAATCAGGAAACTGAAGTTATGATAAGTTAATTAAGTTCCAAAAATATTGCAGATATTTTTATGCAGAATGTAAATGCAAGTTTTCCTAATACTAAGGCCTATAATTGTCTATGTGCTAGTTGAAATTTCATTTTGACTCTATCAAAGCAGTACTGCTCAGATGAATATTTTATTCTGAGAGGGTCAAATCTGATCATGTTCTTCAGAACCTGATGTAGCCACGTATTTCAATTCATAATAATACCACTTTTTGTTTTCAATGAACGCAGTAAATTCAAACACAAACACACATTGGTATTTTCACACATTTTTAAAAGTGAGATATGGGTTTTATTCTAAGTGTAATGTGGATAACCATAGTGTGATTTATAAGAACCCAGTTAATTTTTAAACTTCCTTATGGAGAAAGTTGAGTTTTGTATCATATTCCTTTATAAAATGAAAAGATGGAATACAGAAAAGTAGGAGAATGATGTAAACTGTACTGAAATAGCACAGGCTTTGAAGTTTGACACATGTAAGTTTGAATCCAGCTGTGTCACACTGAACTAAGTGTTTTAACCCCCTGTGCTTCAGTTTTCAACATGTCTGCAACAAAGACTAATTTCATACTGAGTGGCAGGCACTGTAGTTGGAAAGGTGTAGAAGGCCTGGCTCTCGCCCTGAAAACACTTGTAATTTTTGCAAACAAGAATGCCAGGATCTCTCAAATCTACCTGTGTGGGTGAAGTCAGAAAAGATTTTATAGAGACACGAGCAATGAAATCTTTTGGGCACTCATCAGAACTCCACAAAGGGACAGAGAAATGGAATCATTGAATCACAAAAGTAACATGAGAGAGAAACAAGAACAGAGGAGAGATGGCCTGTACATTTTAGGTTTGCTGGGTACCCCCAAATCATCCTATTTCAATAAAGCTACTTTTTGGTTTATATATATATATACACACACACACACATATTTTATATCAGAGTATTACGGGGGTACAAGCACTTTGGTTACATAAATTGCCTTTGCACCGCCCCAGTCAGAGCTAGAAGCGTGCCCATTGCCCAGACAGCACACACCACATCCATTATGTGAGAGTTTACCCATCCCCCCCTTCCCTCCTACCTGCCCGACACCCAATGAATGTTTCTTCCATATGTGCACGTAAGTTTTGATCAATTTAGTATCCATTTAATGGTGAGTTCAAGTGGTGCTTGTTTTTTCATTCTTGTGATACTTTACTTAGAAGAATGGGTTCCAGCTCCATCCAGGATAATACAAAAGGTATTACTTCACAATTTTTTATGGCTGAGTAGTACTCCACAGTATACATATACCACATTTTACTAATCCCACTCATGGGCTGATGGACACATGAGTTGTTTCCACATCTTCACAATTGTGAATTGTGCTGCTATAAACATTTGAGTGCAGATGTCTTTTTTATAGAATGCCTTTTTTTCCTTTTGTTATCCATCGTGAGTTTATTTTTGTGAGTAGTGAGAGGTGCTGGTCCTGTTTCAGTCTTCTACATGTGGCTATCCTATCCAATTTTCCCAGCACCTTTTATTGAATAGGGATTGTTTTACCCAGTTATGTTTTTGTATGCTTTGTCAAAGATCAGATGGCAACATGGGATGGTTTTATGTCTGAGTTCTCAGTCCTGTTCCATTAGTCTTTGTCTCTGTTCTTGTGCCAATACCATGTTGTTTTAGTGACTACAGTATTGGATTATGGCTTGAAGTTTGGTAAATTGATGCCTCTCAATTTGTTCTTTTTGCTTAACATTGCTTTGGCTATATGGGATCTTCTCTGGTTTCATATGAAACATAGAATTATTTTTTTCTAGATATGTGAAAAATGATGTTGGTATTTTAATGGGGATTGCACAGAATCGGTAGATCACTTTGGGTAGTATAGACATTTTAACAATGTTGATTCTGTTGATCCATGAGCATGAGATGGTTTTCGATGTGTTTACATCCTCTGCTATTTCCTTCCTTAGTGTTTCATAGTTCTCCCTGTAGAGGTCTTTTGCCTCTGGATAATAACCAAAATCAGAATTTTTTAGTCATATTGATTGATCCCTGACTAGAATATCATCCTTATTAGTTAGGGAAGAATAAATTTTTAAAGCCATTGTAAAGAATAGAAAACTGGGACTCAGATGATTACATTGTAGAAAATAGTAACACTATCACTCTAAGCACTGGGCTTCATCTTTTAACGAATGATATAATGACATTATTAATATTTATTTGAAAATTGCATTAGAAGATATTGGTATATGGTTCTCTCTATTATACATACATGTGTGTCTTATTTTATAACATCATTTTACAATCTATCAAAGTATGCACGTATACTACAATGAAAGAAGAGATGCTGTTAGTTAAACTTATATCATTGATAATAAAACATATTGTCATTTTCTCAATGTTAAATATAAAAATATTCATCATAAAATGTACATAAAAATATTCATTATAAAATAAATAAAATATAGTGTTTCAATGAATGTATCTAAAATATATTTATCAAAGAAAGATAATTTGAATTAAAATAAAATGATAGTACCCATGACATGCTATAGGCTAGAACATATGTAAGTTTAACTGGAGAACTACATAATGACATTATTTGTTTAGAGATCTTCATACTCTATAATGCATGAACCTAATTCATACACACATACACACACAGACACACACATACATGCACACACAATTCACTCAATGGCTTATTTGGCTTTTATTCCTTGCAAAAGAGACTTGCTAAAAAATGGTTTAAAAGACTCTTTGTACCTACTTTTGTAGTTCCTAATAATTTAATTCAGAGACCTAGGATCTATAGCAGTCATAAATATAATCACCCCTAGTTTTCTAGCACTCATGTTGTTTTTGTGATGGCTAGAGCACTACCTTAAAGACTCTACTTCTTCTGAATCACCTCAGACATGGAAAATACCAGAAAATCGAAACATATTGAGTGTGAAGTGAGAATTGTGCAGGGGATGAAGGAAGAGCCAGGAATTGTTGGGACTTTATAGCATCCTGGGAGGTGCAGTATTGATTCCAATTAAAACAATAAGAGTTGGTGTAGAACCTACTACTCATAGTTACAACTCATGCTGGAATTAATAATCTTTAAATATTTAGATATGTAAAATATAGGAAAACTGGTTATATTGGAAGAGAATATCACAGCTCTAGTTTCAAGTTAGTATACTCCAGCTGATACTCCAACTACACACTAAAAGGTTATTAAGTTTGAAATGTCCAATTTCCTTAAGTACTAAGTATGGCAGTTGATATTTCTGATACTACACTTTGACACTTCATGTTTTATGTTTATTGTGGAGGTACATCCTCAGTCTTTCAAATGCACATTTTGGCTTTTGATTATCTTTCACATTTTTTTAAGAACAATTCTTGAGAAACCATGGATAAGTCAAAAATTCACGTTATTTTCGAATATGAGTTCCATTGTGGAACCAATGCCGCACAGACAGCTCGAAATATCAATGAAGTGTTTGGGAAGGATGTGGCTAATGAATGCATAGAACATGGATGGTTTGAGAAGTTCCTTTCTGGTGATTTTAATATTGAAAATGAGCCACATGGACCACCTGATACCTAGGTGGATAATGATGAGCTGAAAGCTGTAATGGAAGCGAATTCATCTCAACCTACTCGTGAATTAGCAGCAAGGTTTGATGTTACTTTTCCAACAATATTTGACCATTTGATACAAATTGACAAGGTAAAGAAGCTGGATAGATGGGTTCCCTGTGAATACACAAGCATCAGAAGAGAAATCATCTTGAAACTTGCCTTTCTTTGCTTCCATGACATAAAGGCAAATCATTTCTACACTGTATTGTTACATGTGATGAAAAATGGACTCTTTTTTGACAATAGTAAGCATTTGGCACAATGGCTGGATAAAGATGATGTGCCAAAACACAGTCCAAAACTGAATATTCATCCAAAAACAGCTAATGGTGTCTCTTCTGTTTGGTGGTACAGTGCTAGAATTATCCACTACAGCTTCATGAAACCTGGTAAGTCAATTATAGCAGCTCCCTATTGCAACCAATTGGACAAAATGATGAGGATATTTACAATTAAGCAGCTGAGATTGGTCAATAGAGGCAGGACAATCCTCTTGCAAGACAACGCTCTACCACATGTCTCACAAACAATGTTGCTCAAACTACAGCAACTGGACTTGGAAACTCTCTGTTATCCACCATATTCACCAGACTTTGCACCAACTGACTACCACTTCATCCAGGCTTTGGACCACTCCTTGCAAGGAAAAATATGCACTTCTCAACAAGCTGTGGAAAATGACTTTTGTGATTTAATCGCCACTCGCTCTCCAGGCTTCTTCGGTGCTGGCATAAACAAGCTACCATTAAGATGGCAACACTGTGTTGATAGTTTAGGCACATACTTTGATTAACTGTACTGCTTCTTGTTTGAGATATAATAAACTACACTTTTGATTCGAAATTGGACATTTCATATTTAATAACTTATATAGACATAGTTCTTTAAGGAGGTGAGAACTTGATAGAAGCCGTGCATATCAACCAACCAAGAAGTAATCACAAAGTTACAGAACATACACAGATTTGGGCCATTTTCCAACCACAGAGGTTAGTTAAAGGCTGTATATTAATAAATATTTGTGATAAATTTTAACTGGCCAAAAAAAAACATGAAAAGAAAAAATAAAACAACATGTGCCATTGGTAAGTATAAAGCATAATGAGATAAAAGAGTATCATATAAATACACAGAAGCAAAACTTATTCTAGAAATTATGTGCTTGTACAGGAGATCATTTTAATTTATTCTTTATTTTATTTTATTTTATTTTGACAGGGTCTCATTCTGTCACTCAGGCTGAAGTGCAATGGCATAAGCATAGCTAACTACAGCCTCAAACTCCTGGGCTCAAGTGATCCTCCCACCTCAGCCTTCCTAGTAGCTGGGGCTATGGGTGTGTGCCAGCAAGCCCTGCTAATTTTGCATAGAGAAGGGGTCTTACCATGTTGCCCAGGCTGGCCTTGAACTTCCAGCCTCAAGATATCTTCCTATGTTGGCCTCCCAAGATGCTGGGATGATATGCAGGATCCACTGCACCCCACCCACTTGTACTATGCTAGAAGACATAACCTCTATAATAAGCATCCCCAAATCCTGTTGAGAAAATCAAGTTGAGTTGAAAATTCAGCAGGATCCATTTAAAATGTAATAACATGAAAAGAAAAATTAAAAAGTAAAGAGAAATAGATACTCTCTGGCAGGATTGCCAAGGAATTTAGAACCCAGTGACAGAATACATTTCCATACCAGAATTCATGCTGTATAAGTCAAATTCCAAAGTTCAGGCATGATGACTATCTGAGCTGACGTGTGCAAATCCACTGACCACAACACATATATAGAAATGCTGATTACAATGAAATGTGTACATAGTTGAACTACAAAGTGCATGGAAAATTCTGTTTGAAAACATAATCAAAGCCAGTAAGTGCAAGCTGATGTCACATCAATTTGTGATGGGTTTTGTATGAATTAATTGGACCTGGTGACTAAAACCCACACAGAACTAGAGAGACATTCTTCTGGATATAGCAATGTGTAGGTGTGACTGAGTTGTCTACATGAACCCCAAAGCCTTGAAATGCTCCTGGTTATGTAAAAAGGGGCTAGACTTGGTTATTGTCGCAGAATAGCACATGAGGTGATTTAGTCCAGTCTTTTTGCTGAAATCAATTAGAAGAGTTGAAAAAATATTATAAAACATTTACTTGAAAAGATTTAAGAGCTAACCAGGAAGTGAAGAGTTGTGGTTCAGGTCCAAGAAGGGTTATCCCAGAGATATGAATATAGTATTTGTGACATTCTTTTTCCCTAGGCATATCTGTTAATTTTGAAGAGCAGCTTAAAGAAAGTCATAAGTAGTTTGAGAGGGATAGTATATTTAAGAAAAAAAGATTTCAACAAGGATTGGGACGTGGTATGCCCAATCCTTATCTAAACCTCCTCTTTTCTTAATTCCAAATTTTAGGAGGATTCAGGAAAATAATGTAATGAAATCAGTGTGTAATAAATTCAGTATTACATATTGAGTTTCATTTGTGTTTTCAAGATATCTAGGATGTCTACTAGTTGTTTTTTTATCCATTTGGTTATTCTGTCAATGAATACATAAAAAAAGGAGTGAAAAAAAGACACATCCAATCCAACGAAAGGATTTTGAAAATATAACACTTATAAAAGACCTTATTTGGCAGTATTTTTAAGTCTGAATAGACTGTATGGGAATTATGTTGAAATATTTTTTGTCTGCTCAACAATCAGTATTATAAAAAAAGAGAATTTGCTAAAACTACTTCTGTCTTTGGTTCACATTCTAAAATCTATTAATTTAATCCTTTAATTTTTAATCTTTATTGAAAAATACACAAGTATGTACAATATAATAATTATACTTATTTTTCTGGAGAAATTGGCAGACAGCATGATGTAAGTACATCTCTTTCTCTTTTTCTCTCCACACACACACACACGCACATACATACACACGTACACACACACAATCAAGACTATAGACCTATTGATCAGAAGGCCTTTGGGTGGGAGAAAATTGGATCCTGGGATAACTTTCTGAATTTGTTTTAGATTCAAATAGTCTTTAGTATGCACAAATCATTAAAGCATACATCTGGGCCTGAAGAGGGTTTCCTTCAATATTTTATAGGAAGGATTTTGATCTATGATTTATCAGTCAACTGACAGCACTAAGGGCAGAAAGATTTTTTTTTTTCATTAAGAATCAATTCTTCTGGTAGATAGATTTTTATTTCCATCCTCATTTTGCCCATTGAAAATATCTGCTTTGGGATATGTCTGTCAATTTGAGTGACCAGGTACATAAGTGATATAAAATGTAGGAATTTTTAAGCTGAGAAGTATTGCAATGTTGTAAAATACATTAAAAAGTGGATAAATAAACGGTACCAAGCTCTTTTTATGGTTTTTAAGTGCTTTTGAATGCAGGAAATATTAAAGATAAATGAATTTTATTTATCTAAAGGTCACTATCAGGTGTTATTTCCATATATATCTTGTCGGCTCATGTGTAGATTAAGAAACTTGGTAGACAAATGCAATTATATATTTCTGGGAGATCTGTAGTTCTTGTTTTTAAAATATTTTGCTCAGTGTCATTTATTTTGTTATAGTTTGGCGATTCATTGCAAGTCATGCTCGTCAGTATATTTTTCATTCCTCAGCTATGTGTGACTGAATTTCAAGTAAATTTTTCAGTTTACATTGACTTGAAAAGTAAATATTATGGAAAAATACTATCAAGTTTTCCAAGCATTTATATGGTGGTACTATTCATTTCTGCAAACAAGCCTGACTACAAAAGAGCTTGCAGGCATAGAGATATGGGTGGCAGCTGCTAGGCTTCAGGTGAATATTAAATAATTTGGAAATGATTTTCTTAGAATAGCATTCTCTTCTCTTAAGAAACCACAAATCTTGGAGGCTTGTTCTTCTTTCAAATTGAAAGTTTGAAAAGTTACTAGGTTTGCATGGAGGTTCTATTATAATGGTGAATTGGAAATAAAACAGAGCTTTACCACTGGTATGCAAAGACATTGCAAATAATAGTCTTTATTTTATCAGGTTCTTCCTATTGATTAATGATAGCATTTCAATGTCTTTTTTCATGTGATGCACAAAAATGCTTCTAGTAAAAGTATAAAAATATAGCACATATGTATATTTATCAAAATTATAGTGATATCTATACATAGTTTGTATTAGAGAATTATTTTTTTAAAATATGACACATTGTAGTCCTAGGTCACTAGTCCCTCCCCTATATCATGATTTTAAAACATAGGATTTTGCTTCTATCTTTATATACTGTGTTTCTTTTGGAAGCTAAGCTACTAAGTGGTATGCATTTCATCATTTTATTGTTAGGATCATGAATTTCTGTATGCACACATGTTAGCTCAATATCTTTACCCACACTCCACTACAGCATCAGATAGCTCTTATTCCAGATACACATATTTCAAGGCAGAACATACTGTATTGGCCCTCTACTTTTCTCCCATGGGGTACCAAGGTAAAATAGTGTACGGTTTCCTCTATCTTTAAACTGCTGCTTTCTGGGAAATCCCCTTGTTGGTGATTACATGTGGTATATATGTCTGTAAGTGTTTGCATTAAAGAATGAGATATATTAATATTGAATGGGTGAGATTGAATGGCTCTTTGTTTCCCTCAGGAAATACGAGTTGGGTCCCAGTTGAGAAAGCAAAGCTCAAATACATCCCCAAATAGAAACAAAATCAAAGTGTTAGGAAAGAAGATAATATTTCAAAATTTAGAATATTTTTTGGTGTCCTGACACCCATTCTTCTCATGTAACCAGGGGGGTCTGGCCCAGCTGCAGTTATCTATTTTTTAAAAATGATGGAAAGAAAAGCAACTAGGAAAATAGGAGAATAAACTCTGGACACAAGACAAGACGATTGGTGACATTTAATCAATGTCACCAGATTCATTAAAAAGGGGCTCTTAAGATGGACTTGGTATTCACTTTAGATAATTTCTTACTGCTGAGAAATGTGTGAAGTAAAATATTTGTACTGAGAATAAAAAAACATCTTCTTGTATCAAGAAAACACACCTACACACAACTGGGCTGTGAATTGGTTTTATTTGTAAGAGAGAACTCACTGCATATTGACTAGATTTCTGAGATATTAGCTGTAAGAGACTGTTATGGTCTGAATGTTTATGTCTGAATGTAAGTTTCGTATATTGAAACTCAATATATTTTATTAGGAAGCAGGGCCTCTGAGAGGTGATTAGGTCATGAAAGCAGAGCTCCCATGAATGAGCTCTGAGATTCAGAGCTCCCTCCTTTATAAAGGAGGACCCAGAGATCTGCCTTGCCCATTCTATCACATGAGGACACAGCCAGAGGTGCCATCTGAGAACCAGAAAGTTGGCCTAAGCTTCTGGAAGTCACACATTTTACCAGACTGACAAAATCTGGTCATGTCATTAATCATCTTTCAATCATCTCATCATTTAAATGTTCCTCCACTGCCTTCAAAGCAAAATCTAAATGCTTTTATAATCTGATTCTGTCTACATTCACATGCTAATCTCTCACCAGCCTACTTTTCCAATGTACATTTAGGTCATGGAACTGCTTACAAAATGCGGAAGATGTATTCTTTTGGGGTTTCTTATCTTTTCACCTGCTGCCCTTTTGATTTGGACTATATTTATCCTTGCCTCATTTCTTTTACAACTCTATTAAGATATGGATTTGCTGACATTGCTCTCCTAAATATTTCCTCCAATACCAAATACACCTGGGTTAGAATGATGCTATAATAATGGGAATGAGCTTGTTTCATAGTGTCTGACATTTTGTTAATTACTATATGTCCATCTCTATGACTTTATGTTTCTTGAAGACAGACAGTTAGATAGAATGAACAACTTTTCATAGCACAATGAAGTAACTATAACCAACAATATATTAGGGTTTACTTTAAAATAACTAAAAGAGTGGAATTGGAATGTTCTCAACACAAAGAAATGATACATGAATGAGGTGATGGATATTCCATTTATCCTGATTTGATTAATTCACATCATATACCTGTATCAAAACTTCACATGTAATCTATAAAGATGCACAACTATTATGTACCCATAATAATTTAAAATATCTTTATAAAGGAATAGAGATCTATCCACTCTCTTAAACTTTTAAGTGTACAATACAGTATTGTTGTCTATAGGTGCAATGTTAGGCAGTGGAGCTCTAGAACTCACTCATCTTGATTAACTGAATCTTTATGCCCATTGATTAGTAACTCTCCAATTTCCCTTCCCCTCACTCCTGGGAACCACCTTTCTACTCTTTGATACCATGAATTTGATATTCATATAAGTGAAGCCATGTAGTATCTGTCTTTCTGTGGCTACCTTATTTCACTTAGCCTGATGTCCTCAAGTTGCATCCATGTTGTACATTGCAAAATGCCATTTTTTCAAAGCTGAATAAAGTAATCCATTGTACATATATATATGTACACACACAATTTTTAAAATTATGAGTGCTTTTCTAAATAAAATCAATCCTAAATGGAAGTCTTAAGTATTGTGTAAATAAATATGCTTTTCTTTTGAATTCTTAAGAATGCACTTTGGACAATTCACAAATTACCAATAACTAGTTGCATTTATTTATACCTCTCCTTTCCCTCCATTTCTGCTTTATTTAGCATTATTAGTTTATTTTCTGAGATTCCAATAAAATATTTCAGAAATACATTCAATAATTATAAGATAAAAGTGTTGGCTTTTAGTTATACCTATAGATTATAAGCAGGCTCTTTGTTCACGTATAGTTTTTATCACAAATCTACGCCAACCTGAGGTAGTTTATATATCTAGAACACTCAATTCATTCAAACTCCCCATCACAAATATTTTAGTTTCCATTTCTGGGACTACTTGGATGCCTAAAAACTCAAAATGAAAAAGTAGTTATGAATTACCTTAATATTTCAAGAAATGTTCTTTTATACCATATACAGTCAACAGGATATTGAAAAGCTAACCATTTATTTTATTATAGTCTTTCTGTCATCTTTGCTACAGTAACAAATGACCAAAGAGTCTCCAAGGATTTATTTCTTATTCTCATTATACATCAATAGCTCTGCTTTTGTTCTACATTTCTATTTTATTTCATGATCTAGTCTTGAGAAGCTGCCCCCCTTAAGGGATATGATATTCTTATGTAATAGGAAAAAACAGCAAAAGAGCCAGAAGAACCACATCATAATTCTGGCCCTGAAGACAATACATCATGGCTGCCAGAGTTGCCATGAAAAACTGGCCTATTGGTCCTTCGGTTCACAAATTCGTGAGCCCAACATGGCCAAGTTCATGTCAGTAGGGTGAAGTGTATTCCTTCCACAGCAAGGCAATGTAGTTGCATGGCAACACAGTGACATTTAATCCACTTACAAGGAAGAGGAAAACATAAGAACAATAGTGCAAACTACAACATCCTTCTTAGTCACAAATGTTTACTTATCATTTTTCTACATGCTAAATATAACCAACTCCTCCCCAAGGAACACATGCCAAAAAACCAATCTAGTCATGGTGATCAGATACAAATTTCTAAATTTATTGATAATCTCTTTATTAGGTCAAAATCTGGCCTTTTAAATCTCATACATGCATGCACATAC
Organism: Mirza zaza; assembly: GCA_008750895.1. Lineage (NCBI taxonomy): Eukaryota > Metazoa > Chordata > Mammalia > Primates > Cheirogaleidae > Mirza > Mirza zaza. The sequence continues at coordinate 39,035 of VSMD01000629.1, forward strand.
ACTTGCTCACACAAACGCACACACCCCACAACTTGCTTCCCGCATCCTCAACTAAAATAGTAGAATACCACTATAGTGCCAGATACTCATCGTCAACACTGCTATTCGGAAATGGGATGAATGATTGGCGCATGGTAGTCAATGGCTCACTGCAATTCTGGAATTCTGTTGGATGGACGTTTCGAGGAGCAGGAGCTGATTTTACTTCCTGGAAGTTCCCTAATCTATTTTTCTCAGTGGGTCTTGGCTTTACCCTTCGGACAATTCTTTGTTGTCGTTGTACAGTTAAAACTTCGTCATGTCTGAAGACAGTCTTAAATAATGTAACTTCGTTGGTGGCTGAACAGCTTGTATAGTAATTGTAGAAATTTTAGATACCAAAACTGTTTTACATCTCTAATGGACACGATTTTCTTTAATTATTCTTGTAGGTTTTGGCAATATAGCTCTCTTATAACTTTGTTTTTAATCTATTTGATTCCGAAGTCATTTCCATGTACAAATTGTCCTACCCACAGTTCTTTTTGAGGCAGTCTTCCCTCTATATGTCACTCTCTCCTTAATTAAAATGACTTTGAGTTTGTCAGACTTCAATGTGAAGACACCTTGCTTGGTCTGTTGTCTGGGACCCATTTGTTCAGTTGAAATGATTTACTGGAAGTTACCTTAATGTATTCAGCCTTTTAAACTAAGAACAAGATGACAATTATTTTAATTTGGTCTTTGCTCTAGGCCCATTATTAATTAATCTTAGTTGTTCAGAGTGCTTAAAAATGTTGTTTATTGTTTGCATATTAGAAGCAATTAAGTTTTTCAATCCTGTCAAAACTTAATTTTCTGAATTGCCTTAGTCCTCTCTTACTCCTTACTGCTATGTAGTGAATCCTCTTCTGATTTCATCTTTGTTTTCTAAAGTCCAGCTCATAGCAACAAAAGTACCCTTGATAAAGTTCTATGTCTTACCTCTTTTGCCAAAAGTCACATTTTAATTAGGAACAGTGTATGATTTGAAAGATAACTTTCAGGATAAAAAGGAATTACTCCATCTTCTAACAGTGTTTTATGGCAGATTAAAAACAAAAAGCAAACAACAGAGTTGGATTAAAAAAAAAAACCTGTATGTCTCTCAAAGCTTCTGTTTGAAATTAGGAGACTATCACAGCACTCACTAAATCACATGACCAAGTCAATGGCTTCAGCAAGTGTACACTTCCCACTCCTGCAAGAAGGCACTGCAGATCCATCACAAGCAGCCAATATATAATCCTCTCCCAGGGCATGGAGTAGGAGATAATTGGGAATAACCATTCATAATGACACAAATGGTCTGCTATTTTTCTTTTGATATATTCTGTAAAACCTCATTAATTTAATTAATTTTCTATAATTTTCTGTCCCCAAAATACATACTATGGATTAGAGAATTAGCTTGTGCTTGTCCTTGCCTTCTTAATTTCCATCCAGTTGCATGTCCTTACAAATTTCTATAGATAGGATCAGTCCTGCCTAAGTATTCTAGCCTGATAATGTATTAAGAATAAATTTTACAGTGTATGCTTTTAGTGTGAATTTCAGTCTTTTCAGTAAAAACTAGGTCTCATCTTAAACCCCTATAGGTGTAATCAAGGTTCTGATTTCCTGCCAAGCATGTATTTATCAGCTGTCTCCCATGAGGCAGGATCCTATTCTTGTCCCTAATGGGTGTCTTAGTGTCCTGTCCCAGCAGGTCACCTGGAATAGCACCACTACTCAAATATATGCCAGGCCCTCTGCAACGGCTCTCCCCACCCCCAGCTTATTCCTATTACATTTAATTATTTTAAAGAACAGAGTTGGACTAAGTTAAGATTAAGTTTACCATTACTCATGGACATTGCAATATAAATTCTAATCAGGCCATTAGAGCAAGGTTTACTTCAAAACTGCATATTACCAGTTTATTTGGATCCTCCTATTATCTCATTTAGCATGGGTTTAGCTAAAACTACATAGGTTTCAAAGATTTGAAGAAAAACATACATATATTTGATTTGAGACTGAACACCCACTGTTGCCGAGATACTTGACAGAATATTCAGTTTTAAATCCATGACTATAAAAATGGGGCTATGTGATATAAATACAGTGAATATGTATTTTTCTCTTTTTACTGCCATGATTTAAAGGCACTAATGATGATATATCACAATTCTGAAAATTCTCAAGGGGTCTTCAAGGTAGATGGAATGCAAAATTATGTATTTGTGTGTGTATCACTTGTATCCCAAGTGGGTATAATGATTATTCAACAGCTAACAGGCTATAATTTTTTTTTTTTTTTGAGACAGACTCTTACTCTGTTTCTCAGGCTAAAGTTGCTGTGGTGTAAGCCTAGCTTACAGCAACCTCAAACCCCTGGGCTCAAGTAATCCTCCGGCCTCAGCCTCCTGGGTAGCTGAGACTACAGGCACATGCCACCATGCCTGACTAATTATACATATATATATATATGTGTGTGTGTGTGTGTGTGTGTGTGTATAAGGAAGATCGAGACCCCCATCTCTGAGAAAAAAATAGAAGGAAATTAGCTGGATAACTAAAAAGTACTTTAATTCTTCAAACATGCATTTATGTGTTCTGGTGTGTCATGAACCTGCATGCCTGCCCCAGTTGGAAAATTCCTCTTAGACACCTCTGTGCTTGAGGAGTTTAGGTGATATATCCTACTTTTGTCTGTCTTTATTTGTGTGTGACCTCTCTGCTTCTGGACAGAGGAAAAGATCTTTGTTTAGATTAGGGCTGTTTAACTTTGGCATTCGTCCTTTGTGTCTTTTTTCGCCATCACCTGAGATTTCCTACACATGGGTTGTTGCTACTTGCTCTTATTTAATAGATATTTCCTATAAGATTGACAGATATCTACATAATGAAAAGAATATTGCTACAAACTTCACCCTCCATGAAGTAAGTTGCTAAAAAGAAATAGTTATAGGTTAATAATTTATCACCTCTGAATATATTTGTTTTAATTTATTGTATTCATGTTAATCTTAGAAAGAGCTGTCATGATCACTACAGAAAGTACAACTTGAGGTGACAGTTCCTGTACAAAAATATTGTCATAGGTGGATCCACAAGTACTGAAGACATAGAAATGTACACCACACCAAGGAGTGCAGCACTCTCTTTTCATTAAACTCTCTCTCTCTTTGTCTTCTTCCATTATTTTACCACCAAGCCACTTGAAAGAAACTCGGTGTTTCCAATTCCTCAGCTCCCACTCATATTTTAAATTATTAATATCCAGCTTCACACACTGTTCTTGGGAATCTCATCAATGATCATCTAGGATCTGGTTGATAATAGAAAGGTGCAGCTCATTTTATGTATCTTATCCATTGCTTTTACTGAAATTATCCTCATAGTTATGCTATCACCTCAGCTGTTTACATACTTCCAGATCCAATTTCTACCTCTGAACATATCCATCTGTATGCCCAGCTAGCACCTACCACTCCACAAATATAGCAGAAAGTGTTAGCACCTTTTCTCAAATCCCCTCTCTCTTATTGTATTTTCTGTATCTCTAAATAGTATAACCATTTATCTACTCATTAAAACTAGACTTCCTAGTATGAATTTCACCCTTTTTCATTCCCAGCTAAATATTATTTATCAGTTCAGGTTTAATTCTCCTGAACACTGCTGTGAACGTGTCTCCTCTTCCCTGTTACTGCCTGTGTCTTGGTCCTCCTCATCTCTTATTCAGATTATTGCAATAGCCTCATAGACATCAGTATCTTACCACATATAGCCATCAAATTTACTATTTCAGGAAGCAAAACTGCTCCAGTGTTTTAAAGTTTTATTTTATTGATACATAATATTGCTTCACTTTTTAAAAAGTCCAAATTCTCTTTCCCACAGGATAAAATCCAAACTTCTTAGCAAAACATATAAGACAGGGGTCCTCAAACTTTTTAAACAGGAGACCAGTTCACTGTCCCTCAGACCATTGGAGAGCCGGACTATAGTTTAAAAAAAAAACTATGAACAAATTCCTATGCACACTGCACATACCTTATTTTGAAGTAAAAAAACAAACTGGCAAAAACACCCGTGGGCCGTAGTTTGAGGACGTCTGAAGACCTTTGACAGTCTGACTCTTGTCTATTTTCCATTTAAATATCCAGCCACTCACCTTGTAAGTGGTCTATTTTTCTGCCCCATTGAACTTCTCTGTTTTCTCCCCCTTGCACCTTTTTTACTTTTGCACTTTGTTTTTAATGACACTGAACTCTCTTCTTTTATCAAACTTACCCAATTTACATATCTATCCATCAGGTGGAATATTCCATGATCCCTATGAAAAATGTAACTACTCAACATCTCTTCTCCCACAGCAAATTGTTCACAGGTCTTTTATGCCCTTAGCCAGGATGCGTTGTGTTTGATTTGCTAAAAGTAGATATTTCCCTAGGCTAGCTCAAGCTGTGGGTTCTTTGAGGACATAGAAAATGTAGATTCACATTTACTTCTTCATCACCAAGCACTTTAAATGAGCTGATTCAAAATCAGCACTGGCTGCATACTGCCTTCCAAGCAAAGGCTGAATCCAAGTCCTCAAACCTCTATGACATATTCCCTCAGTGCATACTTCATACTCTTATCAACTCAAATACTTTCTAATCCTTGCCTCTAAGTCTTTGCTTATGTTCGAGCTGTTCAAATGTTATAATCCCTCTTTATTACATAGCATTATCTTTTCTTCCTTTGAACTCTCACATCCAGAGCTGATAGTTGGCAGGTTATACAGCACAGGTATTATGTGTATGTTGCCTGGTACAAACTGTACCAGCTGTTAAGTATTCTAATAAGAAACTCTGCTCATATCAAATTAGGTGTGACTTTTGTAGAACATCTATATCTGACCTTAAAGTCTTTGTTTATCATATTCAAGTCCCGGAAGTGTGCTGAAACCAGCTCCTAACAGCTCATGAGAGCCAATTGTTAAATTTTCAGAAATTTTTAACAACTTGTTAAATACATTATTTAAAAGTTAAATTATGTAAAATAATATTAAAAACAGAAGTAATACTCAAAATTTATTAATATATAATCATCGTAGTATTATTTATTCTTTTAAGGTTATTTATGTCTGTTATGGGAATACTATGTAATATTGTGCTAGTGTGCGTCTCTTCTCAACATCCCTTTTAATAATATCACTTTATTAATATCATTTTTAATAATATCTCGACATCACTTAAAATAATAATTTTGGCATAAATATGTGCCAAAAATAAAATTTGTGCTAAAAATAATTTCACACAGTGAAATTCAAATTGGCCATAATGGGCATATTTACACCATAGCAAGCAGAGAACTCTATACATCAGGTATTGGGTTACTGAGTTGTTGATTGTCTAAACTTTAGAAGATGATGCAGAAAATATTAATACTGTAGTTTAAATGTTAATGCATGTCATGTCTGCAGCCATTATATTGAGAATAAAAATTTAGAAAATATTCTTTCTGTTTTTGAAAACTATTATCTGATTCAAGAAATAAGCTATTTATGTCATTGCTAAGTGAATGTATTTTCAACATACATCATCGTTTCTTTTTTCTCTCACTCATTAATTTAAATGAAAATATTAAACAATATTCATATTGGAACTATAGTTATTTATCAATTGCAACCATAATCAGTTGGCTACTGATACAAAATTTCAGCAAAATAAGAAAACATAAGCAAAACTAAAACACTGTGAGAGTCACTAGGCTCTGTAGAAATGACAATAATAAATATTATGTACTATGATATTATTTGAAAATGTGTGCTACAAATGCTTTATATTAATAAGATTTACACTTAAATTACTATGTATGTGTACACACTTTTTTTAGAGAGCAAGTTGTTAAGCATTTACTAGCTGACCATCAATAACACAACATAACACAACACAACAATAACACAAGTGTCAACTGAAAATAAATGATTGTGAGCATTTGCCTAAAAGTCATAGAATGATAATATAATTGAAGAATATTAATAGGATTTTTACATTTTCTAATTTAGAATTCTATTTAAAAATTAAAGTTATCTATAAAATTTGCCACAAAACTTACAGTTAAACCCTGGTCTCCTGATACACTACCTTTTTAAGTTTAGTCCCAATTATTTTGCCACTCACCTGTATGATCTGGTACAATCCCTAAAATGGTCTCTGGTTCTCATGTTCATCATCTCTAAAATGCAGGTTTTAGAATAAATGTATTTCAAATAATATTCAGTATATTAGCTTTCTTACCAGTTACTACACTATCTGAAATTAAAATGAAATTATAAAATATATGCCAAAAATAAAATTTGTGCTACATCTATAACAGGAGGATGATTAAAATGAGGAAAAGTCTTAATTAATAATCATTAATTGCAAGAAAAAGAAGCCACTCAAATAAGTTTAATTAGGAAAAAAAAAGTATACTGTTAGGAATATTTAAAGATTACTCATAAAATCCAAAGGTAATAAGCCCAAGTGAGCCACATTTGGGACTGCCACAAACTCTCTGGTACATCTCTCATTACTTCAGCAATCTTCAGGGATAACTGATCCCTATCTTTTTATGCAGTTTCTCTGCTTTGGTTATTCATGCAGAGTCACAGCTGCTACCAAAGGATTGCCATTGCCTCAAGTCAGCATCACCTCATAATCTAGTACTTGCCATAACCTGACCCAGTTTTCTCATGTCCAACCTAAAAGTTCATATGAGAACGATATTTATTAGCTTAACTGGGATCAAGAACAGCTTCATGGGCATGAGTCTGTGGTGCACTCAGCTGGGCCCAGAGGTCCCATGCAGGCAGTTCTCAGAAAAGAGAGCAAAAACTAAGTGGATACTTTGAGAGAGATGTTTCCAAGCAACTTTCCACTTTTACTATTTTTTTCTATAATTTAAAGCAAAATGTAGATGGAAAGTCCCACAAAGGAATAATCAACTAATAGCAGCTTGTATATTAATACTAACTTTAAAATATTTCTGGTTAATTTTCATAAGGAATGTGATAAAAATTATTAAAATCATTTACTATTGCTTTAAATAAGCACCAGAGACACTGCTTTCAAGGTATGAGAACTTCAAAACAAGTATAATTACCAAGCCTAAGAAATTATTAATTGGCAGGAATACATGCTTTAGATAATCCTTCAGATAGTACTTTAGATAATCCTTATTATATTTGGAAGCAGAAGGCACCACTGATATTGATAAAAATATGATTCAACATTTAATAAATTAATGGTATACAAAAATTATCAGGGAGAGAATTAATGTAATGTTAATATTGATATAAAATATAATGTACCACTTAAAAATATTGCTATACAATAATTAAAATATTTTTCAGGGAAAGATCAGGAATAGGTTGATTTACCAACAACTCTCAATATACCATGTATTGCAATGCTAAAACACTATTAATGTCTCTGCTTCCTTTAAAATACATTTTAAAAACACTGAAAAGCTACAGGTTTGTTCTTACAGAGTAAAGTATTGGATTTGGTTCCTACTTTTCTAATAAATACTTATATGCTGTCAGATATACTTATCAAGATGTCACATGTGTAAGTAAAAAAGCATATATATCAAATAAATAATTGGTATCTATAATGAATACTGAGGAGCAGCAATAGTTACTGTCTTCTGAAATTATAACCCAACCATTATTTTACAATTTCAGGAAGCACTATAGCTTGTAATAGCAGTAATTTACATGCAAACAGACACAACTGTGTTATTTTACTACCAATTATAGTCTTATATGTATTTCCATGTCACTATCTACATCTAAAATTGCAATTAATGTGGATGCTTACAGAACACAAACTAGTTCACCACAAGAAAACATGCTAACAAATGCTGGATTTCTAAAAACAAGAAATTAGTAAATATTTATTAAACTCATATTAATATGAATAAAACTACAATCAGGTGTGAATAGGAACCTGCTTGTCTTTCTAATATCTGGCATCATGGAAAGAAAAATGCATCTAAAAAGAAATGAATAAAAACACTCAGGGTCATAGGAAATAAAATATAATATATTTTGGTTTTTAGGCTTTTGAAAATCTCAGTTTCATGGTTCCTAGCTTTCATGGGGAAAAAAGCTATTCATTCGATGAATATTTTGGCTACTACGTAATTGCGATGAGATACATGGATGATCATTTAGTTCCCTTTTCAATGAGCTTACAGGCAACCACCAGAGAAAAGGTACATACATCTTCCAAAAGAAAAAGAAAGATAAATACTGAAAAATGATTAATACTGATAAATATGATAATCTTTTTGGGAGAAATGTAATGGCAATGAAGTGAATCTCTTTAAGTTGGTTTTGTGATCATGTACACATTGCTTTTCACTAGCTAACGTAATCACAAAAACAACTTCAAAATACTTCACATTTCTAAACAGTGGTATTTGAGGTGACAATTTCCAATTGTCCCTGCAGACATCTTGCCCTATGTTGGGGTGGGGTGGGGTGGGGTAGGCATGACCAGGGGATGCTCAGAATAGGGCAATTTACAGGGCCCGGGACAAACCCTTCTCTTGCTTGAATTTAGGGAAAGGGCTAGAGTAGAGTAGTCTGAACCTGCCTGTTACAGAACTTGTTATTTACAATATAATGTAGTTGTTTATTATGTAATAAACCCCTTTTGGAGCAATATGTTTAAACATTTTTAAATGTATTTTTAATGAAATATCAGTCCTGAATTCTGAAAGACTGAAGGACTGAAATGTCAGTCTTTCTTTCATGAACAAAGTTGATGTTGGACATAAAATTTAGACAAAATATTTATCAACATTTACAATCCAACATAGACGTCCTAGAGATATTACTAAATGTATAAAAATTAGAAGGGAAAAATTGTTAAGGAACCATCAGCATGTTTCAAAAATTTAACACTTAGATGCACACTGCTCATGAATTTGCTCTATATTTTTATTTAGATCAAATTATTTTTTATCATTAATTAAACTCATATGCAACTCCAAGTTTTGTTGTGCATTCATGAAAATTGAGATACAACCTTTTAAGATGTTGGCTCCTTTAGCAAAAGAAAAATCATACAAGTTGTTTCATCATGCCAGTTTTACATTACAGTATAAAATACTCCAAGAAACCCAGTTAACTTTAATAATGCTTGATTTATTCCAACCAAGTCAAGGTATCCAAATAAAACTTTGGAAAGTTCATCTACTTAAAGGTGAAACATTTGTTATTTAATGACTGCTAATTATATTCAGTTAAAAATTAAACACTGAAGATAAAATTATTTTCCTACAATAACACAAGGAAAATTTTCCATGACACGTAAATAACAAAAATATTCTCACTAAAATTTTAAAGTCTTGTAATAAAAGAAGAGAATAAAATTATAAAAGCATACATATTGAAAAAGAAGAGATAGGTTGTTTCCACATCCTTGCAATAGTGAATTGTGCTGCCAATTCATGAGTGGGTTATTAAAATTTGGCGTATGTATACAATGGAATATTACTCAATTTTAAGAAACGACAGTGATCTAGCACCTCTTATATTTTCCTGGATTGAGCTTGAGCCCATTATCTGAAGTGAGATAACACAAAATCAGAAGAATAGGCTCCACTTGTACTTGCCATCAAATTGGTACTGACTGATTAACACAATAGTGCTCACATGGTAGAAATATTCTCCAGGGATTGGGGGTTAGGGGAATAAACTCACAACACTAGGACACAGTGTGCATTGTGGGGGGAAGGGCAGGTCTCTAACCTCCGCTTGGGAGAGGCAATGATATAAAGCAACAAAAATGTTTGTACCCTCACATTATCCTGAAATAAAATAAAATAATAAAATAAAATAAAATAAATAAAAAGAAGAGATAGAACAACCCCTCTTTCAAACATGATTATCTATACAGAAAAATCCTAAAGGATCTGCTAAAAAAGCTACTACAACTAATATATTAAATTAGCAAGGAATCTAGGACACAAGGTAAAAATATACAAAAAAGCAATACTATTTCTATAATCAAGACATAAAATCTTGGAAATTGAATTTTAATTGTACCATTTACAACTGCACCAAAAAATTAAATATGTAGATATAAATCTCACAAATTATTTACAAGATATATATGCTGCAAACCACAAAGAGACCCATACATACGCAGTCAATCAATTTTTTGCAAAGTTCCACAAGAGGGGGGAAAAAACCCTAGACAATGAAATTGTCTTGTAAGTATGGCTTGGGCATACACATAATTCAAAAATATTTCCAAATAAGCTATATTATTCAATTGAATTAGAAGCCATATTTTGAAATGTATAAATATGTTCTATATACAAATTGCCAGAACTAATTTTTGTAATGAAGATGATAATAGCATATTTCAGCATTTATTATTTTTATGCTGCCTGTTTCAGCTGAAATTTTAAAATGTAAGGATTTATAACTGAAAGTCTTATGAATATTTTAATTTTATTTGAGTGGCTTAGAATTTCTTTTACTTTTTCCTTAACTGTTGGGGAATCATTAATCAAATGATTCAATAACTGTACCTCCAAAATATTTCTATTCTTAAGATTGTCTTGAGTTGTAATTATTGTGAAAAAACATCAAAATTTGTCCCTTTATTGTCAGGGAAAGAACTAAAAATATTAAATAAAGAGTTTCAAATTGGGTGTAGGAATCAATTTTTTAACATTTTTTCAGCTTTATTGAGGTGTAGTTGACACATAAAATTTGTATATATTTAAAGCATACACTATGATATTTTGATATATATATCATGAAATTATTCCAATAATCAAGATAATTAAAATATCTATTACCTCACAAAATCACCACATTTTGTGTGAGGAGAACATTTAAAATCTACTTTCTTAGCAATTTTCATGGGTTAAAAAAAACAGTAGTATTAACTATAGTCAACATGATGACTGCAGAATTTACTCATCCTGCTTAACTGAAACTTTGTTTAACCAACATCTCCCCATTTCCCCTACCCTATGGCCCCTGACAACCACTTTTCTATTCTGCTTGTAGCAATTCCTCTTTTTTATATTCCACATATAAGTGAGATTACAAGGTATTTGTCTTTCTATGCCTGGCTTATTTCACTAATCATAATATGCTCTGGGTTCATTCCTGTTATCACAAATGACAGGATTTTTTGCTATTTTAAGGCTGAATAAGGCTTAAGGCTATGCTATTATTATAGTATATATAGTGTTCATACATAATATTTTCTTTATTCATTCATCATTGAATCAATGGACAGTTAGATTAATCCCATATTTTGGCTATTGTGAATAACACTACAGTGACCAGGGAAATGCAGATATCTCTTTGAGGTAATAATTTCATTTCCTTTGCATATATACCAAGAAGCAAGACTGCTGAATCATATCATAGCTCTATTTTTAATTTTATAAGAAACCTTCATACTGTTTTCCATAATGGCTGTACTAATTTATGTTTTCATCAACAGTATATAAGTGTTTCCTTTTCCCCAAATACTCACCAACATTTGAGCTCTTTAGTCTTTTTAATAATGGTGTGAAGCAATATCTCATTGTGGTTTTGATTTGCATTTCCCTGATGACTTGTAATGTTGAGCATTTTTTTTATATACCTGTAAGGCCATTTAAGAAATGTCTATTCAGGTCCAAGTGGGTCCAAGGATGCCCACTTTTTATTTTTTATTATTTTTTTTAAGGCTGGTCAAGTGGAGTAGTGGGAGTAGAGAAGGAACAAAGGAATCTGTAACTGGTTGTGATCAATTAGTTGTAAACACCACTGCACTCTGACCAACGTGATGCCCACTTTTTAATCATGTTATTTATTTTTGCGCTATTAAGTTATTTGAGTTCCTTGTATATTTTGATATATATCTTATCATATGTCTGGCTTGAAATATTTCTTCCATTCCATAGGTGTGTCTTCACTCTGATTCTTTTCTTTAACATCCAGAAGCTCTATAGTGGCATGTAATCCCATTCGTCTATTTTTGCTTTTGCTACCTGTGTTTTGAAGTCATAGTCAAAAAATTATTGCCCAAACAATTGACAATAAGCATTTCTCTATGTATTTTTCCAATAGTTTTACAGTTTCATGTCTTCAGTTTAAGTTTTTAAACGATTTTGAGTTGATTTTTTTATATAGCGTGAGATAATGTTCCAACATCATTCTTATGCATGCAGATATCCAGTTTTCCCAATACCATTTATTGAAGTCCTTTTCTCTATTGTGTGTTCTTGGCAACTTTGTCAATGATCAATGGAACATAAATTCATGGGTTTATTTCTGGACTTCCATTCTGCTTCATTGGTCTATATGTCTGTTGGTCTGGGTGCACTTGAAAAGAATGTGTTTTTATGCCAGTATCATTATGCTTTGATTACTGTAGCTTGGTGGTACATTCTGAAAGCAGGCAGTGCGATGTACCCAGCTTTGTCTTCTTGCTTGAGATTGATTTGGTTATGCAGAGTGTTTTGTGGTTCCTTATGCATTTTCAATTTTTTTTCTATTTCTGTGAAAACAATGACACTAGAATGATAGGAATTGCATTGAATCTGTGGGTTGCTTTGGGTTTTACATCTAAAAATATTAATTCTTCCAATCCCTGGATATGAGATATCTCTCCACTTATCTGTGTCTTCTTCAATTTCTTTCATCAGTATTTTATAGTTGTCGGTGTATAGATTTTCTACCTCATGGGTTAAATTTATTCACAAATATTTTAATTTGTTTGATACTATTACAAATGAGTTTGTTTCCTTAATTTTTTTTGAGGTAGTTCATTGTTAGCATATAGAAATGCAACCCATTTTTTGTTCTGCTTTTGTACCTTGCAAATTTGCTGAATTCATTTATTACTTTTAATAGATTTTTTTTTTGGTGGTGTCTTTAGGATTTCCTCTCTATATGATTATGTATCTGCAAACAGACAATTTTACTTTTTTTCTAATTTGGATGTGTTTTATTTCTTTTTCTTGCCTAATTGGTCTGATGAGGACTACCAATACTATACTGAATAGAAGTGGTGAGAGTGGACCCCTTGTGTTGTTTCTGATCTTAGAGGAAAACCTGCAAGGATGATGTTAGTAATAGTGTGATGATAGCTATAGGCTTGTCATATATGGCCTTTATTATGTTGTGATACATTTCTTCTATACCTAACTTTTTGAGAGTTTTTATAATGAATGATGCTGTATTTTTGTCAAATGATTTTTCTGAATCTATTGCAAAGATCATATGATTTTATCCTTCATTCTTTTAATGTGATATATCGCATCTATTGATTTGTGTTTATTAAAACATCTCTACATCCTAGGGATAAATCCCACTTGGTCATGATGTATGACAAACATATGGAAATTAAACAATATGATCCTGAATGACCAGTGGGTCAATGAAGAGATTAAGAAGGAAATTGAAAAATGTATCAAAAGAAATGAAAATTAAAACATAGCATATCAAAACTTGTGGGATACAGCAAAAACAGTAGTAAGAGGAAAGTTTATAGCACTAAGTGCCCACGTCAAAAAAGTAGAGAAGCTTCAAATAAACAACCTAATAATGCATCTGAAAGAATTCGAAAACAAGAACAAACCAAACTCAAAATTAGTAGAAGAAAAGAAATTGTAAATATCAGAGTGGAAATAAATGAAATTGATACAAAAAATAATGAAACAAAAAGTTGTTTTTTCTGAAAAGATAAAACAAAATTGACAAACCTTCAGCTGGACTAAGAAAAAAAGAAGACCCAAATAAATAAAATCAAAGACGAAAAAGGAGATGTTATAACTGATAATGCAGACATCCAATGGATCATTACAAACTATGAACAACTATATTCTAATAAATAGGAAAACCTAGAAGAAATGGGTAAGTTCCTATATTTTCTTCTGCCTCTTCCATGTCTGAGACAGAAAGGCCAAACCTCTCCTTTTACTTCTCTCAGGTTACATGTGAATTACTAGATATAAAATGAGTAGAAAAGAAAATGGTTAGAGCAGAGGTGTGATGGGTTTGGGACATGGTAAAAATGGGTCTTTGAAACAGTGAGCATTCAGTAAATAGTGTTGTAAAATGAGCCCAGTAAGAAGAGTTTTGTGTGACAGACCGAGGATACTACCATTCAATGGTTTCAAGCAAAGAATAACAATATTGAATTTGTATTTTGAAAAGACAACTGTGAGTGTAATTTGTGTGTGTGTGTTGTGTTGTGTGTCTATCTCAGCCAAATTAGTGGGGCAGTAGGGGTGTGAGCATAGTAGCTACTGACATGGAGACATATTGGTAGAATTAGAGAGCTAGTAATTAGTACAATTAATAAAATCATATGATGGATTAGAAGCAGGAGTTGGTAGATGAAATACGTCAAGGACATCCCTATCTTTTTTGAATGTTCAATTGGCTGGTTATTTGTACCATTTAGTGAGACAGAGAATATAAAGAGGAATTCAGATAGAAGGATGATGGGTTCAGATGCCTTTGAGAAACAGACAACAGGAAATAACAACAAGTAGATAGTGGGATAAATGGGTCTGGAGCTTAAAGAGGAGACTTAAGATGAGTAAATTGTTAAGTCATCTGCTTAGAAGTGGAAATGCAAACTATACCTGTGAGTGAGACCATATCAGCAGAGAGCTTAGAAGAGGGTTTCTCCACAGAGGCACTATTGACTTTTTGGACAAAGCAATACCCTGATGTGTGGGGCTGTCCTGTGCATTGTAGGATCTTTAGCAGCATTCCTGGCTTCTACCCACTAGATGATAGCAGCATCCCTAGTTGTGACAAACAGAAATGTCTTCAGGTACTGCTAACTGTCCTCTGGTGCAAAATCATCCCCAGTTGAGAAACATTGGGTTAGAGTAATTGAGTTAGAGTTCCTTTAACTCTATGTGATTATTAAACTCTATATGTCTTTGTATGATTATTAAAGATTGTTTCTATAAAGATCATTTTTAATTATTTTTTCTCAATAAGTTCTCTTTTCAGAAACCTATTTCCCAGTGTTAAAATATACATTTGGTTTGCCTCTTCCAATGACCTTTAATTTAGTGTAACTTTTATACGTATTTTATTGCCTTCATTATTTTATGGAAAAATACTATACTATTATTATTTCATCTTTCATTATCTATGCCTTACTTCTGTTCAAATTCCGCATGAATAACTGGTGTGCTTAATTGCTATTCCTAAGAATGATTAGGATATTCTTAGAAAATGTCCATTTTGCATAAAACATATCAATCATTCAAGAACATTTTTTATGTTGCTTTGGTTTAAATGATCATAATCATACATAGAAATTTCTTTAGATGTATCTGTTTCACCTATTATAATTAAATACCTGGCATATATCTAAGTTTTTATAAGGTGTTAGATGGATTCATAAATGATGTAATAATTGCAAATAGGTAATTCAAAATTGATTTATGTAACATAGAGCCCTCAATTATAATGTTAACTCTCTAGAAATGTACTTATCAGTTTATGATAAAATTAGTACTACAGAAGAAAAAGGTAAAATACATTACTTTGAATTATAAAACTTAGTGACAAAGTTGCTTAGTATTATTCAATTTTCTATTAAAACAAATAGCCTAATACCTTAAGATTATTTTATTAGGTTTCCTTATCAATTAAGATCCTGTTTATGCCATATTATTAATGTAAATCTTCCTAACCACTAAATAAATTTCTCTAATTCTCACAGCAATAATCTGTTTTGTTGCTTTTCCTTTTTTCTTATGAGAAATCTTGTAGAATGCATCTTTGGTTCTTAGAAATTTTTTAAACCAACTTTTCTCAAACTTCTAGGTATAATGTTGCTTACAATCATCTTTTTTAAAAATAACAGCATGTGTTAGTTATCTATTGCTTTGCAACAAATACACCCAAATTTAATTTATTTAAAACACACACATTATCTCTTAGTTTCTAGGAGTCAGGATTCAGGGCATAATTCATCTCTGTGTGTTCTGGCTCAGTCTCTCACAAAGCTGCATTGAAAGTGTGTCAACTAGGGCCGAAGCATCTCAGATCTCAACAGGAACAGCATCCACTTCTATGGTAACTGAGTGGATGTTGGAAGGATTCAGTTTTTTAAGGTTTTTGGACTGCAGGGCTGTGTGGGTTTCTCCAAAATGGCAGTGTGTTTCATCAAATTGAGCCAGATGATGAAGAAGAGGAATAAGAAGAAGAAGAAAAAGAAGAGGAAGAGGAGGAAGAGGAGGAAGAGGAAGAGAGAGAGGAAAAGAGAGAGCGAGAGAGTGAGAGAGGAAGCTACTGAAGTAAAACTTACAATGTCTTATAAGCTGATCACTGAAGTGACATTCCAAGAGTGTTGTCGTATTCTCTTTGTGAGAAGACAGTTACTGGTCCAGCCCACACTCAAGGGGAGGGGATTATACAAGGGTGCAAACAGTGAGAGGCAGAGGCCATTGTGTGCCGTCACAGACGTCATCCTGCTTCATCACTTCAGTGCTTATGTGTTTTATTTTTCTTTGCTGTTAATCCTATTTTTTTGAGAGACCCTGAGGGACTGAAGATTTCCCACTGTGATTCTTTTTCGATCATACCCCCTACTGACTCTTCCCACATGTCTTGCTATACCCGGATTACCTAACCATTAGCTGCTAATTCCAACAATTTTTCCTATTTCTGAAAATTTTTTTAACACTTATGTCCCAATGTATATGAATATTAGTTGTCTTCTATTGCTAAATATTATAAAATTCTGCCTTTTTTCTGCAAAGCACAGAACTCCTTGAGGGTTTATTTCATATTGCAGCATTATGAATAACGGCCTATGTTCAAGAGTATGGTGGTTGATTTTCTCTCACACTTTATTTGTATATAGTTTTTTTCTTTCATCAATCTTGACTGAAGATCATCAGTGTTGATATTGCTTTCAAGAAATTATTTGGTTTCGATGATCACTTCTATTTCAACTTTGTATTCTAATTTACTGTTATTTTTTTACTGTTTTGCTTTTTGTTTCTTTGGATATACTTTATTCTTTTGTTGTTTTGTTTTGGCTTCCTGAGTTGGATGTTTTCAAATCATGTCCTATGAGGAGAAGATGTCAAGATGGAATTATATATGCAAGATCTATTCTGAGGAAACACCTATGCAGGTTGAGAGAGAATGATCAGGAACCGGCAGGAAGACCTTCAGACCACAGTAAAGATCTGGCACCTGTTAAAGGAGAATGCGCAGGAAGAAGGATTGCATGAGAGGAGGTGCAGACTGATGGGCAGCTCTGAGAAAGCCTCAGCCTGAATGATACGGAGCCCCAGAGCAAAGACTGCCCAATCGAGGAATCCCATACCAGCAGGAATGGTCTAGCCCCCATACCACTGCTATGCTCAGTTACTGGCTTTAAAAAGACCAGGAAGAGTGTGGCCTTGAAGGGAACATTGCAGCAGATATGAACACGAGACAGCTGGAAGCTCTCTGCCAAGTGCCCTCCTCATAGCAAGTGGACTGGGAGAGAAATACGAGTGTACAAATTTATCCCTTGCACCATGCAGATGGTTTGTTTCAAACATTTTTGAGAAGCAGCACATCTACATTTCTCATAGTCCTTTATTCAAGAAGGAAAAATATTGGAGAAAGTTTAGAGGAGGAACTAAGCTCCCATAACTGCAATTGGTCTTGAAGCCATTGTTTCTTTTCCTAATTATGTATTTTAAACACAATCCTTCTCAGCGATCACCTATTAATGATCTCACTGAAGAGTTCTTGATGGCTTACTTGGTGGTCCAACTCAAGCTCTCTTTTTTAAGGAAAATTAGCACTTGATAATCAATCCTACCATTCCCTGGCCTGGACTGATGCATTGTCCATTCACTGCTACAATGGAGCAGTGGAGTACCAAGCAGAGCCAAAGTGCGTTTCATAAGATTCACAGGTATTTCTCCTTGCCTTTGTGGTATAAAAGCTGCACTACTTACTTCCTGCCATTAAACAGAGTAAATTATCCTTGCCAGTTATTTTGGAGCCATTCCTGCCTGTGAAGGATAAATGGAAGATGTCAGCTGTGAGAACAGAGCATCAGACTATATAACTCAGCTTTAACTTCTGTGAAGGGGAGAGTGGTGGAAGGAGGATCGGGGAGGAGTCGTCTCAGGCACCTGGTACATGGAGACAGAGTGAAAATTGCCTGTTCTAGTTGTCCCTTGCTCTGGAGGAATGACTTGGGCAGGGATGGCTTAGTTCCAGTATCCCTGCTGTGTTCAGTCTTTGTCTTTGAGAAGCACAGTGATAATGTGTCCTTGGCATGAATGCAATTGCTGTGACAGGTCCAACAGTACAGCAGCTGGAGTCCGTCCAGTAACTACCCTTCTTGCAGCAGAGTTACTTAAAGGATATCTGAGCAACACACCTCCATTGCCACCTGAGGTTCATCCCCATCAAATGTTTAATTTTATTCTGTTTAAAATATAGGCATGTATAGCTCTAATCCCCCTCCAAAGACTTATTTCACTGCATGTTATCCATTTTAAAGGCAGTATTTTCATTATTTTTTATTCACATTTTCTAATATGCATTATGATATCTTCCATAATTATTAGTTATTTGGAATAATTTTTTAATATTTAGAAATGTTTTATCTTTGTATAATTTCTTTTCAAATAAGTTTTATTTTGTTTGGAGAATATATTCAATATGATATGATTCTAATTGTTGAATATTTATATGAGGCTTGTTTAAATATATGCAGGTTAAGGTTAAATATATGCATGACATAATGTGTATTTTTGAATTGTTGGATTTACTATTCTTTATGTAGGATATTATACTCATGTTAATTTTGTTCTTCAAACACATATATACCTATTTTTTTTTCTTTTTGATCTCTCGATTATTGAGGGACTTGCATTTAGTTCTTCCCTAGGAAGATGAATTTATCAAGTCTCCTGTTAATTCTTACTTCTAGTTTTATTTAATTTGAATTTATCTTGTTATATATATAAAAGTTCCAAAGTGTTATATCTGCAGGGTGAATTCAATACTTCAATATTATGTAGAGATCATATTATTTCTTGGTAATGTGTTTCATTTAAATCTATTTTCATTAGCTTTACAGTTCTTTAGAGTATTTGGTGGTAAATTTGGTCTTGGTAAATTTTTAATATGAAAATTATTTTCTCTCAGGACTTCGAAGATGTTTTTTCTCTGTTGTCTGTCTTCAACTTTTGCTGTTTGGAAATCAGTTGTCATTGTTTGTTGTACTTTTCTTCTTATTGTGTTTATAATCTTCTCTTTGTCTTAATTATGGAACTGTTTCATGATAAATATAGCGAGTTGTAGATTTATTTTTATCCTGTATGGAACCTGTGAAGCTTTTCAAATCTTCAGTGTAATGTCTTACTGATTCTGGGAAATACTGTTGTATTTTATCTGCAAATATCACTCTCTTCCATTATGGCTATCACCATCTTCCAAGGCCAATTTAATGTCCCAGTTACTTTAACTGCAATCTCACTTAAATTTTCATGTTTTAAATATTTTTGTTTCTCTTAGATGCATTCTGGGTAATATATTCCATTTTATTTCAAGTTTAAAAATTCTTTCTTTAATAGCACCTAATCTGCTGTTTAAACCATTCATTGTATTTTTGACCTTAACACACACACAAATAAAATGTAGATAATTTCAAGAAAGTATATTTGTTTTGACATTAAAATACCTTGCCATTGTTGATAGCCTCTTTTTTCCTCAGTTAGTTTTATTATCTTTTATATTATAAATTAATTAAGATAGACTTATTTTATAGTCCCAATATCTTAAATCTTTGAAAATCTAATTATAGAGTTCATTATTTCTGCTGACAATCACTTATGAGGACCAATTTCTTCCTTATTAATTTACTGATTTATTTTATTTTTCCCCAACACATATTCATTTTAGCTTTGTCTTTGGAAACTATTTGAGTCCTGGGTTAAGGGTACTTTTCTACCAAGATGAGTTCTGTTTTGTTTTTTATTAACTCCCAGATGTATTACAAACACAGAAACTTATAAAATAAATAATTTGCTTCTGGTTTATGAACCAAACTGTATTTTATACTCAAACTTCACATAGTGGATGGTTGAAAATTCTCAGGAAAGTGTTT
>VSMD01000632.1:0-16983 GCA_008750895.1 Mirza zaza
AGGCAGGTTGCTGATAGCTCTAATGATGCTTTTATTTTTCTCCTTTTTCTGTTTGAGGCTGAAATGCTTAGCAACTAGCTCCTGGTTAGCTTAGAAACACACCCAGAAGCTGCACACAGCTGCCGTCATCATCAAGCGTGCACAGCTGAGTGGAGAGTGACTGTCCGGCCCGAGGAGGAAGGGAGGGCTGTGGAAAGAGACTTGGCACCAGGCAGACCTGAGTCACAATGCTGGCTCCGCCGCTGCTAGCTGGGTGGCTTCAGGCAAGTCATTCAACTTCTCTGAGCCTGACACCACCCACGCTGGGGCTTCTCTTTCTATCTTCCCTTCTGGGAGGTGTCCTTAGGCCCTGCTGCTCCCAGGACCAGGCTAAGGCTGCATCTTGTTCTTTCTGAGCCTCTGTCCACTTGTATTTTAGGATGTCTCCTCTGACCTTTGCCCACATCATCCCTGAATTTGAGGCCAGAGTGTGACCGGATTAATCAAATCCTGCTTGAAAACATGAGCCCATTCAATGGTGATTCATTCTACCCAAAGACCTTTTTATGGGGACATTTTAATTAATTTTATATATATATATATATTTAGAGACAGGGTCTTGCCGTGTTGCCCATGTTGGAGTGCAGTGGCATCATCATAGCTCACTGAAGCCTCCAACTCCTGGGCTCAAGCGATCTTCCTGCCTCAGTTTCTGAGTAGCCAAGACTACAGGCATGCACCAGCATTTTTTTTTTTTTAACAGTTTTTGTAGAGACAGGGTCTCACTATGTTGCCCAGGCTGGTCTCAAACTCCTGGCCTCAAGTGATCCTCTCACCTCGGCTTCCCAAAGTGCTGGGGCTGGGATTACAGGCATGAGCCACCACACCAGGCCTTATGGGGACATTTGAATTAGAATTTTGCTGACTGTTTAAATGAATTAGATAACTGGCATTTTTAGTACATAGGACTAGCATTCTATTACTTAGATATTCTTTAAAGTTTTCCAAATTGTTATATAATTTCCTCCCTAAAGTTTTGGAATAGCATTGCTACAGACTACCCAGGAGCACTTTGTAAGAGACTGGTGTGACTACTTAGGCAAAGCCAGGATACAGTGTGGTTTGAAATGTTGGCTGAGGAAGGAAGTAGGATTAGATATATAGCTACTTTTAGAAGGGAACCAAACCTTAGCATTTAATAAATAAGAGTGTGCCAAATGATAATCTTTTATGATATCTATCTTATACAAAACCCCAACACATTTATTTTTTTATTTTATTTTATTTTATTTTTTGAGACAGAGTCTTGCTTTGTTGCCCAGGCTAGAGTGAGTGCCGTGGCATCAGCCTAGCTCACAGCAACCTCAAACTCCTGGGCTCAAGCAATCCTGCTGCCTCAGCCTCCCGAGTAGCTGGGACTACAGGCATGTGCCACCATGCCCGGCGAATTTTTTCTATATATATTAGTTGGCCAATTAATTTCTTTCTATTTATAGTAGAGACGGGGGTCTTGCTCTTGCTCAGGCTGGTTTCGAACTTCTGAGCTCAAGCAATCCGCCTGCCTCGGCCTCCCAGAGTGCTAGGATTACAGGCATGAGCCACCGGGCCCGGCCACCCCAAGACATTTAAAAACACCTATTTGGCAATGGATGGATGTCAGGTTTTCTTTCCAGAAGGAATTTGCCACCTCAGTCCCTCATGTGTCTGAAACATTATTTATGTAGATGAGGGTGAAGGCCTGAATTACCCGTGTCAGCCTATCTACACTCCTGGAAATCAGCCTTTCTTGCCTGGGCTCCAGCAAAGCCTCCCCACACTAGCTGGCCTCCTGGGAAAACAGACACTCGGGCGGCAGGAGGCAGGCAGGTGCTTCAGCAAGCAGCCGAGTAATTCAAAGAAGCCGCATCCTGGGATGCTGGACAGTCCTCAGCGGCAGTCTGCACGCTCTGCCGATGAAGGCTCTTGGGTGTAGCCTCTCCTGACCTTCTCTTGGTTGTCATCTCGTCTGGGTGGACCAGCCACTCTGTGGTGCAGATCGATCACTGAGCTTTTTAAAAAATATTTAAATTCTCAGCTAGGCGAGACAGCTCACGCCTGTAATCCTAGCACTCTGGGAGGCCGAGGCGGGAGGATTGCTTGAGGTCAGGAGTTCGAAACCAGCCTGAGCAAGAGCGAGACCCCCGTCTCTACTATAAATAGAGAAGTTAATTGGCCAACTAATATGTATAGAAAAAATTAGCCGGGCATGGTGGCGCATGCCTGTAGTCCCAGGTACTCGGGAGGCTGAGGCAGAAGGATCGCTTGAGCCCAGGAGTTTGAGGTTGCTGTGAGCTAGGCTGATGCCATGGCACTCACTCTAGCCTGGGCAACAAAGCGAGACTCTGTTTCAAAAAAATTAAAAAAAATAAATAAATAAAAAATATTTAAATTCTCTTAAAATTTAGCTTCTAAATCTCACCCATTTCTCTTAAAAATTAACAGTCTTTAGCTGTTGATAAACAGTTAATGAACCAATCTGAGTTGACATGGGAACAGGTGGAGCTAGGTGAAAGGCGAACCCCCCTACACACACCCCCTGCAATAGAAACAACAACAAAAAAAACATCTTTGAAGGATGTTATGGCCCCTTAAGATTTTAGATCATGTCAGCATAAGGCAGTGTCAACAGAAGACTATTTCCATGTTGAATGCAGCTCCCAACCTTGTTCTTCATTCCTTCCTAATTACTATGCCTTTATGCCACTGCTGCTGAGAACAAATATTTAATTGTATTCAACCATTATATATATATATATATATATATATAATGCGAGAGAGAAAAAACAAAGAGCATTCAGTTGTTTGCATGCTGTATTTTCTTTTTATAGATTAAATAAAAATCCTCTGTGCTGGGGACAGTATACCCGAATAGTCTGAATGATGTGGACACTAATCAAGCCTTAGGCAGGCTGGTAGCAATGAACCAACAATAGAGTTTGTACAGGGCTTTACAGGTTACACAAATTTTAATACTTCTCATATTTCTCAAACTAAGAAAAAGGCAGCTCAGCTCAAACTCAGTCTATGAGTAACACACCCAGGGCCCCCGGTAAAGCGTCACCTTTCAGCCTGTTTCTGTGCCAAGGGCAGAAGGAAAGTACACGCTACCTCAGCCCATTAGGTGTATACAAAATAGAACTGTTATAAAGATTAAATGAGGCCAGGCAAGGTGGCTCACGCCTGTAATCCTAGCACTCTGGGAGGCCAAGGCAGGAGGATCGCTCAAGGTCAGGAGTTTGAAACCAGCCTGAGCAAGGAGGGTGAGACCCCATCTCTACTATAAATAGAAATTAATTGGCCAACTAAAAATATATATAGAAAAAATTAGCCGGGCATGGTGGTGCATGCCTGTAGTCCCAGCTACTCGGGAGGCTGAGGCAGGAGGATTGCTTGAGCCCAGGAGTTTGAGGTTACTGTGAGCTAGGCTGATGACACAGCACTCTAGCCCAGGCAACAGAGGGAGACTCTGTCTCAAAAAAAAAAAAAAAAAAAGATTAAATGAGCCACACAAGTGTTAAGCACTATTAATACTGGCCTCTGCCTACAAGATCAAATCCTGTGATGGCCGATGTCAGTCGATGGCATAGCTGGGTTGAGCGCTGGGAGCTGGGAGTAGATGAGGTCCCTGCCCTGTGGCTGGTGGGAGGACAGATACAAACACCATAAAACATGGGAGCCGTGGATTAGTAATGAGTGTGTGGGCTCCCGGAAGATGTACTTAATGTTGCTTGAGAGAGAGAGGAAATGTTACAGAAAGTGTCGCTGAAAGAAATGAAAATTGAACCAAGACTTAAAGGAACAGGCACTTGCCAACCCAGCGAGGGTTCTGCCCATTTCACAGAAGCAGGCTGAAGGGCGATACGTGGCCGTGGTAACGGATTCCAGGAACAGGAAATAGGGCACAGGAAGGGTGGGGAGATTGTGAAAGCCCCACATGTACCGAATTGGTGGCTGGGGAAGGGAACAGCACAGGGTGGGCTCTGTGTGACATGCCAGGTATGGGACAACTTAAAAAAAAATCACATCCTGTATAATAAATTGAATGTAACTCAATGGTTGATACAATAATTAAAATGCACAGCAAAGATTTAGATTCTTTACGTTCTACAGGGAAACTCTGTCCTCTTTCTTAATACTATTGAGAAAATCAGCTAGAGATGAGTCATCCTCAAAGGGAAATGTCATAACTAACTAAAAAGCCTAGGCTAGGATTTAAAAAAACTGTGGTACATCCAGCTTGTGCCTTTAGTTCCAGCTACTTGGGAGGCTGAGGCAAGAGGATGGCTTGAGCCCAGGAGTTTGAGGCCAGCCTGGGTAACATAGCGAGATGCCTTTCTCAAAAAAAAACAAAAAAACACCAAACTATAGTACATCCAGACAAAAGAATATTACTCAGCACTAAAACAAATTGAGCTATCAAGCCATGAAAAGACATAGAGGAAACTTTAATTCACATTACTAAGCGAAAGAAGCTGATCTGAAAAGGCTGTATACTGTATGGTTCAAATTATAGGATATTCTGGAAAAGGCAAACTGTGGAGACAGTACAAAGAGCAGTCAGGGGTTAGAGGGCAAGAGGGATGAATAGCACAGAGGATGTTTAGGGCAGTGAAAATAGTCTGTGTGGTGCTATAATATGTCATTATACCTTTGTCCAAACCCATAGAATGTACAACACCAAGAGTGAACCTTAATGACAATTCTGGCCTTCGGGTGATAGTGGCACATCAGTGTAAGCTCCACAATTGTAACAAATGTGCCATTGTGACGGGGGACATTGACAGTGCAGAGGCTGTGCAGGTGTGGGGGCAGTGGGTGTATGGGCTATTTCTGTACCTTCCGCTCAATTTTGCTGTGAACTTAAAACTGCTCTAAAAATAGAGTCCAAAAAACCCCCACAAAACTCAGCCTACCACTCTACCACTTATGACTGGGAAGAAAGCCTGAGCAGGAGATTTTATTGTCCTCCAGTTGGTAAAAGGTCCTTGTGCACATGCACATACATGTGACAGTGACAGGGACAAAGAAAACACCCTTTCTGCCCTGAAATCTGGACATCATACTAATAATATAGATGGTCCCTGACTTAACGATTTTTTGGCTTAACATTTTTTGACTTTACAATCGTGTGAAACCATTCTGTTTTTCACTTTCAGTACAGTATTCAGTAAATTACAATGAATATTCAATGCTTAATCATAAAGTAGGCTTTGTGTTAGATGATTTTGCCCAACTGTAGGCTAAAGTAAGTGTTCTAAGCACGTGGAAGGTAGGTGAGGCTAAGCCATGATGTTCTGTATGTTAGGTGGACTGAATGCATTTTTGACTTATAATATTTTCAACTTATGATGGGTTTATTGGGACATCACCCCATCATAAGTAGAGGAGCATCTTTAATCCTTTTGTAGGAAAGGGAAGGAAAAATGATGCTTCGATGATTTCAATTTAATGTGCATCCTAGTGTTTGAATGTTATGTTTCCACCTGGCCCTTGGGACTGAAGTTTTTCCTGACTCAGTCACCCCTCCAAGTCTCCAGCTGTTTGATGGGCCAATAAATTAGGTGCTCTATAAAAACCTGCCAAGCAGAATCCCCTGTGCCTTTTGCATGGACAGAAATTGCTGGCATTGCCTGAATCCAACCTGGAAGTTTCTCAAAGTGCAGAAAGGAGCCATCTCTTTGCTGGGATCATTCAATTCCCCTTTGGTGACATCAGAAGAGGGGGTGCATTCAGAGGCTGGCATGGTGCAGGACACCCAGGAAGTATTAAAGAACATTCGGATGAATGGAAAGGACGACAGCCCACTACTGCTGTAAGCTCCGAGGAGACCCCAGCAGCAGTGAGCTGAACTAGGACAAAAGAAGCCGCCTGGCTGGGCCTAGCTCAGGTGAACTGACAGCCCAGCCACACCCATGGAGGGAGACCCAAAGCTGTGACTAGAGAAGGCTCCTGCCAGCAGGGCCCACTGCAGTCCCCCAGCCTTAGCCATGGCCTGCCTTCCTCTGCCTCCCGCCCATTTTTCTTCTCCGGAACAATGTTCTCGGGCTGCCCCCTCACCTCGCCTGTGATGACACCGGCCCCCACTCCCGGCCATTGAGGCTTGAGAACAGCTGATCTTATTTTTCTCTCGACAGGACGAATTTCAGGGTTGCACCGCTCTGAAAGGGACACCAGTCTCACGGCCCCCATCACCTGCATCTCAGCTTTAAGGCCACACTTCCCCACCAAGCCAGCATCTAGGGAAGCGTGGGGGGGGGGGGCTTAAGGTATATGGGGGTGGAGATGGGTGTGGAGGAAGTGAGAGATCAGAGCAGGGGGCCATATGAGGAAAACACCCCAATCTCTGCCTGAGACTGGCAGAAGGGCTGAGAGAGCACCGCTCACGTACCTCAAGGGCCTGTCGCTGTCTCTCCAAGCAGATGTGGCCTGGCGGGGCCCTGTCCATTGCCTCTGCAAGCGCCGGTCTGGAGCACATGGGCCAGGCGCTGTGCTAAACATGCAGGACAAAGGGCACAGATATGAATCCCCGAGGAGATCACGCTCTGTCAGGGAGGCATCTGTCAGGACACAGCCTGGATTATACAGTTCCAGTTAAAAAATTCAAAACCCAGGAGAAAGTCAAGAAAGACCTCACCAGATGAAGTCACCTTTGAGCTGCACTTAGAGGATGAGAACCACTTCCTAGGAAAACGCTTACCAGGATCTGTGCGAGAATTCTATGAAAATTTCAAAGCTTTACTGACAGAAACAAGCAGACCTGAATAAGTGGAGAGCCATTATACTCCTAGAAAGGAGATGGTCATGCTCCTTCAGTTTATCTACAAATCCCAGTCTAAACTCCAGTAGGATTCACTTATGGAATTTGACGAGCTCGCTGTAAAAACCCTTTAAAACAGGATGTCACCAGGCAAAAATGGTTGAAGGACAAAGGAAACCACCTGGGCAAAAGGCACTACAGAGGTCATGCCAGGCCCACAAGGGTGAAGTAGAAGTGCCTTTCAGGAACAGAGGCCGAGACCACACTGTGAAGGGCCGTAAGTGCCACCCTGAGCCACGTGTGGCACAATTAGTGCAGTGTTTAAAAGAAACCTACAAAGTCTCGTGAAGGTGGAGATCCACTAGAGAAGGGCAATCCCCAGGTTAGGACTCTCTGTCCGAGGTGCTAGGGCGCCATGGGGCATTTCACTGGGGGAGCAAACTGGTCAGATCCACACGTTCAGGAACATCACCCCTGGCAGCAATAGGGCCACACAATAATGACTTTCTCAAAGCCCCAAGGGATCCTGGAGGGGCTTCACAGGGCTGCAGTGAACGATGGGGGCAGGGGAAGTGTTTGGGACTCCAGAGCCCATCCCTGATTGCAAAGTACTTTCTTTTGTCCATTTAAAAATTTATCTAGCGATATTAAGAGGAAAGGTTGAAAACTACTGCCAAAGAAACAGATTGGAGTGGGTGAGACTACAAAAATCCAGGGAGATTTATTTATTTATTTTACACTTGAAGCGATTTGAGAAAAAAATCCAGGGAGATTTAGCAAAATGCAGTAGCCTGAAGGCCTAGGAAGGGCTTCTGAGAACAGAGAGGAAGGGGCAGTTGGAAGAAAGGCAGATTTGGCAAAAGTCAGTAACCAATCCAATATGAGGAGTGAAGAAAAAGGGTGAAACCAGGGAGGTGGTGGTGATGACAGCTACCCACGATTGAAAATTTACTAAGAGCCAGGCACTGTGCTACAGGCTTATTTATAGTGTCTCATTCAGTCCTTGCAAAAAAAAAAAAAAAAAAAGCCTTAAACAGATATTATTTCCACTTACTGATGAGGAAACTAAGGCTTCAGGGAATAGTGACACTTGTCAAAGCCCCGCAGGGCCACAGTGTCAGAGGCTGACTGTGAACCCAGGTCTGACTCTAAGCTGTGCTGTACAAGCAGGAAATAAGGAGGAGAAGTAGGGGAGAGGGGAGAGTGGATACCTGCCACCCTAAATGTGGACAAGTGGTTCTAGGGCTAGATCTATGCACATGCCAGACATCATAAAAAGATTAAAGCCGTGTAGCCCTGGATAATCATTAAGCAAAATAAATGTGTGCTTAGGGCACCAAGGGAAGGGGACACCACAGAGCCCATCCTCCAACCCACACCTCTACTCCAGCTATCATGCCCTTAACTTTTTTACTGCTATACTGGACTTTAGTTGGAATTTTTTTTGTTGTCTTTATCTGCAATATTCAACTTTAATCTACAAAAGATTAAAAAGAATTTTCTGGCCAGGCGCGGTGGCTCACGCCTGTAATCCTAGCACTCTGGGAGGCTGAGGCGGGCGGATTGCTCAAGGTCAGGAGTTCGAAACCAGCCTGAGCAAGAGCAAGACCCCGTCTCTACTGTAAATAGAAAAAAATTAATTGGCCAACTAATATATATAGAAAAAATTAGCCGGGCATGGTGGCACATGCCTGTAGTCCCAGCTACTCGGGAGGCTGAGGCAGGAGGATCGCTTGAGCCCAGGAGTTTGAGGTTGCTGTGAGCTAGGCTGACGCCATGGCACTCACTCTAGCCTGGGCAACAAAGCAAGACTCCGTCTCAAAAAAAATAAATAAATAAAAATAAAAAATTAAAAATAAAAAGAATTTTCTTTGGTGTGGTGAGTGACTAAAGTTTAAAACTTTGGTTTGAAGGCGTCGTCAGATATCACCTTTGTTTCTGTCTCAAGGCAGGAGAGTTTTGCTTACCTTCAATGCAAACACAGCTGCCTGTTCCGGCTAGTGTTTCACTCATCAGCTGATGTGTAAGAGACCTTTTAAACTCTTTTATTTTTCTATATATATTAGTTGGCCAATTAATTTTTTTCTATTTATAGTAGAGACAGGGTCTTGCTCTTGCTCAGGCTGGTTTCAAACTCCTGACCTCGAGCAATCGGCCCACCTGGGCCTCTCAGAGTGCTAGGATTACAGGTGTGAGCCACCGCACTTGGCCCCTTTTAAACTCTTTATTTCAAGCAGTGGAAAGGTCCAGGACATATCCTTGTTGGGCTGTGCTTAGGGCATCACTTGGCCTTTATCCAGCATTAAAGTCATGACAGAACATTTCCAGCTCCCTGAAAGTATCCTCATGCCTCTTCACCATCAACCCCCTCCCCTCTCCCTTGGCCTCTGTCCCCATAGTTTTGTCTTTGCTTGGACATCATATGAATGCAATCACACTGTAGATAGTCTTTTGTGTCTAGCTTCTCTTCTTTAGCATAATGCTCTGGATTAACCCGTGATTTTGCTTATATCAGTGGTTTGTTTCTTTCGATCAATAAGAAGTATTCCGTTGCATGGATCTGCCACAATTTGTTTATCCATTTACCAGTTGATGGACATACCTGTGTTTCCACTTTGTTGTTTTTATGAAGAAAGCTGATACGAACTTTTGTAGAGAAGGCTTTGTGTAAACACACATTTTCATTTCTCTTAGCTAAAAACCTAGGACTATGCTGTCACATTGCATGGTAAGTATATGTTTCATTCTATGAGAAGCTGCCAAGCTGTTTTCCAAAGTGGCTGAATCATTGTGCATTCCCAGGAGCAATATGTGAGATATCCAGTTGCTTTGCCTCTGTGTCAGTATTTGATATTGTCAGTCTATTTAATTCTGGTCATTTTAGTAGACGTGTGGTCGTGCTAAATTGTGATTTTAATTTGCATTTCCCTAATGGCTGGTAATGCTTAGTGTCTCTTGTGTGTATTTGCCATCTGTATATATTCTCTGGTGATAAAATTCCTTACCTGATATGTCTTCTGCAAATATTTTTTCTCGTTTGTGGCTTGTCTTTGAAAGAACAGAAGTTTGGGGTTTTGTGGGTGAAGTCCAATATATCAGATTTTTGTGATTTGTGGATGTCTTACCTAAGAAATGTTTGCCTGACTCAAGGTCACAAAGACTTTTTTTTCTTATTTTTTCTAGACTTTTACAGTGTTTACTTTTAGATTTAGCTCTATGAACAACTTCAAGTTATTATTACTATTACTTGAATAGGGAAGTCCAATTTTCCAATCAGCTTTTGTTGAAGTGACTATTGAGTTACATTGGCTTCTTTGTTGAAAACAATTGACTGTACAGGTGTAGGTCTGCTTTTGGGCTGTACTCTGTTTCATTATGTTATGTGTCTATTCACACATCAATACCATACCGTCTTGTTCATTGTATTCTATTGAATGTGTTGAAACAGAGTATGAATTCTCCAACTTTTCCTTTTTTTTAAAGATCTGATTATTCTATAGACTTTGAATTTCCTTTACATTTTATAGTCATCTTGCCAGTTTCAACAGAAAAGTCTTCTAGGATTTTGATAAGGATTGTATTGTTTTATATATGTCAATTTGGGGAGAATTGACATCTTAATATGGAATCATCTGATCTATATTCTGTTTCTTTGTTCTTTTCTTTTTCTTCCTTCCTCCCTTCTTTGTTTCTTTCTCTCTCTCTCTCTTTCCCCCTCCCCTCTTCCCTCCCTTCCCTCTCTTCCTACCTTCCTTTCTTTCCTTTTTCTTCTTCATCAGTCTGCCTGGAGATTTGTCAGTTTTACTGATTTTTTTCAAAAAACTAGTTTTTGGTTTTATTTTTATATTTTTGATTTCATTGATTTCTGCTCTTAGCTGTATTTTTTTTTCTTCCTTCTGCTTTGGGTTTAATTTGCTTTTCTTTTACTAGTCTCTTAATGAGGAAACTTAAATCATTTATGTGAGATTTTTCTTTTTTCTAATTTAGCAGTGTTTGTCAACATCAGCACTGCTCACATTTGGGGCTAGACAATTCTTTGTCGTGGTGGCAGTCCTATGTATTATACGATGTCTAGCAGCATTCCTGGCCTGTAACCACTAGATATCAGTGACACCCCTCCTCAGTTGTAACAGCCCAAAGTGTCTTCAGACAGTGCCAAATGTCTTGGGGTTGGGAGGATTGTTCTTGGTTGAGAACCACTGCTATATTAGGCACTTAATACTATAAACTTCAGCTGTGTCCCAAAAATTTTGACATGTTTTTCATTTAGCTAAACAGTATTTCTTAAGTTTCCTTTGTGATTTCCTCTTTGGCCCATACATTAGTACTTTATTGCTTTAAAAATTTTATTTTATTGGGGCTTTTTTTTTTAAATGTTGTCCCAGTTGGCCTTGAATTCCTGGGCTCAAGTGATCCTCTCACCTCAGCCTCCAGAGTAGCTTGGTCTACAGGTATGCACCATCATGCCCTGCTGACCCATACATCATTTTGAAGTGTATTTTTAGTTTCCAAATACTTGGGAATTTTCCAGAAAGATTTATTTTATTGATTTCTAATTTAATTCTTTTATGGTCTGAGAATATGCTTTGTATGGTTTCAGTTTTTTTAAAATTTGTTGACATTTTGTTGTGTTTTACGGTCCTGTGTATGGTCTATTTTGGGGAATGTTAATTGTGTACTTGATAATAATGTCTATCCTGGTATTCTTGGGTGAAGTTGTCTATAAATGTTAATTGGTTCAAATGAGTTGATAGTGTTGTTCAAGTCTTTTGTATTCTTACCCCTTTTCTCTCTACCGTCTTCATCAATTACTGAGAATGGAATCTCCAACCATAATTGTGGATTTGTCTATTCCTCCTTTTGGGTCTGCTTTTTGCTTTATGTGTTTTCAAACTATTGCCAACACCTACACATTTAAGATAGTTATGTCTTCTTGATGAATTGATACTTGTGTCTTAATATATTGTCCCTCTGCATCCTAGTATTGTTTCTTGTTTTAAAATCTGCTTTGTCTCATAGTAATATAACTACTCCAGCTTTCTTTTGGTTAGTGTTTGCATGGTATATATTTTTCCATATTTTAACTTTTAACCATCTGTGTCTTTACATTAATACTTAACATGGATTTCTTGTAGATATCAGTTGGTTCTTGCTTTTGTTATCCAATATGACAATACCTATCTTTTATTTAGGTGTTTAGAAACCATTTACATTTGTTACAATTGTTGATATAGATGAGTTTGTCTATCACTTTTCTATTTCTTTTTATTTATCCCATTTGCTTGTTTTTTTCCTCTTTTCTTGCCTTCTTTGGGCTTGAGTAGCTTCTGACCCCACTTTACCTTCATTATTGTTATTTTCATATATTTAATTCTACATTTGCTACAACCCCCCAATGTACTGTTATGTTTGCTTTAAACAATTATCATTTAAAGAGATTCAAAAGTGGAAAAAAATGTTTTTTCTAATTTGCTTGTATGTTTATAGTTTCTGGTGCTCTTTTGTGTAGATCCAATTTCCATCATTTTCCTTTTGCCTGAACAACTTTATTTAACATTTCTTGTAGTGTATATCTGCTAGTGAAGAATTTTCATGGCTTTCTAAAAAGTCTTTATTTTGTCCTCATTTTTAAGGGATGGGGAAGTAAAGTTGGGGTTTCAGTTCCTCTCCCCTGCTCCTCCTTGAGCAGAGTTCCTGTAGGTCTCTGCCTTGTGGGAGGTAGAGGTGAGTTAAGAAGTTTGTGAGAAGCCCAGGGCTCCACTCCCACTCCACTTGGAACCTTTAGTGGCTTCTTGGAGAATCTGGTTGGGCAGTTCCAACTCCTTTGATCTCTGTGTGTCCTAGAGAATATAAGGTGGGAAACCTATGTGGATTTGTAAATGGGAGAGAGTGTGAGAAAAAGAAAAATGTGGGGCTGTGGGTAGGAAGGTGTGTTCAGGAAACAACGGTGACCTCTATTGTCTATGTTGTCCCAACAGTTCTGGAACTGTGGAAAATGCAATCATTCTTTACCCCTTTTGTAGTTTGTCAGTTCTTCCTGAAGTCTAACCGTAGATCGTACTGTCATTGTCTAGAGTTGGAGGATGGATATAAGTTCACGACTATGATATGACATGCAGAGAATTAGAAACCAATTAGTTGGGTCCACCCCATGGGAACCTCAGGCCTCCTTCATTTGACTAGCACCAGCTATCTCACTTTAACACATGAACTATTCTCTCTTAGATGCCAGAGGGGAAACGGAGGCAAGCAGGTGAGAATGTGGCAGCAGTGCCTTAAAGAGCCCAGAGAGGGCTCCAGGTGTTAGAGCTTGAGAAAGAAGCTGAGATCTAGCAGGGCACAACCTTATCAATCCCTGGCCAGATAAAGGGAACACGTGGCACCTGTGGGGAGATTAGATTGATCTGCTGGCTCCATCATGGGAAGGGAGGAAGGCTTAAGGCAGCGGATCCCGCCCTAGTTAATAACTCCAAAGCTCCCAAAGCACAGTTAAACTTTCATCAGGCTAACGAGGGAACTCCACCCTCCCGGGGCCATCCGAAAGTGCTCTGTGATGGTGGAATTTGGAGTCCCGGTTGGGGGCAGGTCCTGCTTTCCCACAGGAGACATTCGAGCCCATCCAGTCGCCCACTTCGCCCTCGAGCTCTCGACGCTCTTTCCCACCACCTGGCGACGTCCGAGGTGCCAGCCAGCGCCCAGACTTTCTCTTCCCCTCCGGGCGGGACAGGTTAGCCTGCCCTGCTAGGCGGGTGTGCGCTGGGCTGGAATCCAGCTCCAGGGCGCGAGGCAGCAGGGCCAGTCTCGGCCTGGAGCGCCCTCTGGCGGCGCTGGAGCCTCCGCGCGCGTCTCCGGACGTGGGCATTGGTCCTGAACCCCGCTAGGCTCGCCTGGGCTCCGCTCAGCTCGCCTCGAAAGCGCTGGACAGCGCCTGCCAGGCGGGGGAGCTCTAGAAGCCTGGATTACTACCTCGTCTCTCTCCAGGTCCCGCACTGCGCCTCAGGCCGACGCCCAGGAGGCGCGAGGCAGCCTTGGGTGGCCGCTAAGACGGGTCTCGTGAGGGTCCAGAGAGAGCCAGGGTGCAGCCAAGGCGGCCGCATCAGTGTGGACTGCTAGTTGCTCGGCCTGGAGCCATATCCGTCTTTCTAGTCTGCGCGGAGGCGCAAGGCTCCTAAAAACAACAACAACACAACATGACTTTGTGTATACCTAAAGACTGTGGTGGCATTCAAGGCCAATGATAGCCCATGTGGCCAGACTCAACTGCCCGGGACCCCTGCCTCGGGCCAGAGGTCACTCCTCTGCTTTCTGGTCAATCTCCAGGTCTGGGAATAGAGTGAAGCCAACGAGGAGCCTCGAGCGCAAACTTTAAGGAGCACTCAAGGGTCAGCACCGGCTCGACCCTGAGAGTGAGTCTCCTCGCTGCCCACTTCCTTCCCTGTCTTGCCTTCACTCTAAACCTTAGACTCCCAGAGGGCAGATACCAAAAATCTTTTGTTCTCCGGGGACCTGGGCGCTGCAGTGTTCACAGTTGGAGTTCAACAGATATTTGTCAGTGGCCAAGCCTCTTTGTTTCCTCTACGAACAATGGCCTGGGCGCGCCTGTAGACCCAGGTGCTGGGGAGGCTGAGGCGGAGGCTTGAACACAGTAGGTCGAGGCTGCAGTGCAGTATGATCGCGCCTGGGAATAGCCACTACACGCCAGCCTGGACGACACAGCGAGACCCCCCCTCTCTTAAAAAAAAAAAAAGAAATCTAGTCTGGGAAGGACAGGTTTCTGTGTGCCACGTGATCCAGCCGAGTCTGGACTTCCTATTTAACATAGGTAAGCAGATGAGATGCCCATGCAAGATTCAGAAAGTCTGGGCTGGAAAGTGATGGACGTGTAGTCCCACAAATTCTTTTTCACGCGGCGCAACCGACAAGGAGAGTGGCGATGAGCTGCCGTTAAGTACACAGTCCCGTACGTAGGGACGAGGCTACGTAACAAGTTGTACGACAACAAGACCAATTCAGCGAAAACCTGGGACGCGGCTGATGCTCATCGAGTGTATCGATGCTCCACTTACGAGGCCTGGGACCGTGAGCAGGCTCAGTCAATTGCTTTTGCCTGCCCGTAAGTGCCGAGTGCTGATTGGTCCTGGTTTAGGAAACGGAAATAGGCTGTGCACGCGGGGCGCGCAGCTTGGTGGGAAGCAGTTGTACGCGAGACGATGGCTTCGCTCAATTGCAGCACGGTGGTTTGCGTAATCTGCTTGGAGAAGCCGAAATACCGCTGCCCGGCCTGCCGCGTGCCCTAGTGAGCGGGGGAGCGCGAGTAACCGGCCGCGGCGGGAGGCGGGGCGGGGGCTGGAGGGGTACGGGAGGGTCCGCGCGGCCTTCGGGGCTGATGCTGCCTGTGGTCTCTGTTACAGCTGCTCAGTGACCTGCTTCCGGAAGCACAAAGGTAAGGCCCGGGCTTCCCCGACTCAGCTCTTAGTTTCCTTCTAGCCGGAGGCAGCCCCACGCCCCGCCACCATCTCTGGGGTGTGGACCCCTCAGGCTGCGCTTCCTCCGGGCTTTCCCGCGCCTGACCAGTCTGAGCCCCTCGGCCCTACCGGGCTTTCCTGCCGCTCGTTCTGCCGAAGCCTTGCTTCCTCAGGCTTGGTACCTGATGGTCCAGACCTCTCCCTGTGTGCGCGACTTTTGCCTATAAATGCCTCTCCGGATTTTGAACGAAGACCTTTCTCGTCTACCCTTCCTTTTCTTCTATGTGCCCCACTTTTGTTTAAAAATAGTCGACTGGTCCGGGCGCGGTGACTCACGCCTGTAATCTCAGCATTTTGGGACCCTGAGGCGGGAGGATTATTGCTTGAGGCCAGGAGTTCGAGACCAGCCTGAGCAGCTTAGCCAGACTCTACAAAAAAAATAGAAAAATTATCCAGGCATAGTGGTGCGCGCCTGTAGTCCCAGTTACTCGGGAGCTGAGGCAGGAGGATCGCTTGAGCCCAGAAGTTGGAGGTTGCAGTGAGCTATGATGATGCCACTGCACTCTAGCCAGGGTAATAGAGCCAAGACCCTCTGTCTCTCAAAAAAAAGTCTACTGTTTTCCCCACAAAAGTCTACCTCAATTGTTAATTCCTCTTCTGGCATAGCCCCTCATCATTTGGCAGAAACACTGGTTGAGGTTAACAAGAACATTTTCTTAAATACTTTCTTGTTAAAAACAGTGAGGTAGCTCTTTATAATGAGAGAAATCCTTGACGTATTAAGAGAAAAAATGAGCAAGTTCTGTATAAGAAGTGATGGTGACAAATGTATGTACATCCACAAATACATGGTTACATATGCACTTTCAAATCTTTAAGTACTGTATCTTTAAGTTGTATAATTTTGAAACGTGCCTGTAGAAAATTCAGTTACCTCTGTCTGCTTTATATTTGAATGATCTTCTATTTTTAACATTAATTACATGTTTTCTGAGGGTAAAATACATGTCTGCATGTAATTTTTTTGAAAGTCCAAGTCGTAAAACTCATTAGACAATTCTACCATCCAGTACAATGTATGATTAAAAGTTTGATGGAGAATCTTTTAGAGTATTTCCATTCTTCTACCAATATATAGAACTATTTTTTTTTTTTTAGCTCTAGAATCTCAGCAGTGAAATTATACTCAACAACATCCTTATTTGATTTTATAGTGTATGTTGGGCACTTTTTAAAAACCAGTGTATAGGCTGGGCTCGGTGGCTCACGCCTGTAATCCTAGCACTCTGAGAGGCCGAGGCAGGAGAATAGCTCGAGGTCAGGAGTTTGAAACCAGCCTGAGCAAGAGCGAGACCCTGTCTCTACTATAAATAGAAAGAAATTATTTGGCCAACTAATATATATAGAAAAAATTGGCCGGGCATGGTGGCCCATGCCTGCAGTCCCAGCTACTTGGGAGGCTGAGGCAGCAGGATTGCTTGAGCTCAGGAGTTTGAGGTTGCTGTGAGCTGGGCTGATGCCACGGCACTCACTGTAGCCTGGGCAACAAAGTGAAACTCTGTCTCAAAACAAACAAAACCAGTGTATAATACAGTTCTAGCTCATTGACTTACAGGACTATATTTTATTATATGGTTGATATGACCATTATTTATATTATCAGACTCCCATTGCTGGATCTTTTTAATTTTAATTTTTTTTTTTTTTTTTTAGACAGAGTCTCACTTTATTGCCCAGGCTAGC